>VXAZ01002124.1:27290-78048 GCA_013399875.1 Gymnorhina tibicen | reverse complement strand
CTCGCCGTACTTGACGCAGACGGAGCCCGGCGGCAGCGCCAGCGGGTCGCCGCCGACTCCGGGCTGCAGCAGTGCCTCGGGCTCCGACGCCTCGTAGCAGGCGAGCGGCGAGGGCTGGCGGTCGCGGGGGTGGGAGAGGTCGAGCCCCGGGGGCGAGCGGAAGGCGGACTCCATGCGCTTGGCCGAGGCGGCGAGGCTCTTGTGGAAGAGGTCCTCTTCTGCGGGCAGCCCCAGCGCCCGCTCCATCGGCGCCCCGCTCGCCTCCGCCTCCTCCGCCCCCCTCAGCTCCCGGCCCGCTCCTCCAAGGCTCCGCGCCGCGGCGGGCGGCTCCCCGGCGTCCCGCTGGCAGAAATCGCTTCCCGGCTCCCGCCGGGGCTGCGCCGTGCCCGGCGCCGAGGCTGCCCCTTCTCTGGCTCCGGCGGCGGTTCGGACTGCGGCTCCGGCTCCGGCTGTGGCTCCGGCTGTGGCTCCGGCTCGGGCGGCGGCTCCGGCAGCGGCTGTGGCTCGGGCTGTGGCTCCGGCTGCGGCTCCGGCTCGCCCTCAGCAGGCGCCGCGCTGGGGCATTGTGCGCTGCCAGTGGAGCCGCTTCCACCGTTTATCTTGCTTGGATTCACCTTCAAGAGATTTCCGGACCCATCAACCAGCAGCCGCCGCAGACGGGGGAGTCTTTTACATCATTATCTCTGAGAGTAGGTTATTATGAAGAAGACTCGCCTGTTGGGACAGAGCTTTCTACCCAATCAGGTTAACGTTTTAATTAATAGGATTAAAACGGTAACAAACAATCCCAGGCGCTATCTGGCCCTGAGTCTGAATAGTTTCTTTTCCCAGGTCTGAAGACAGGCAGCAGCTAGAGCTTTATAAGAGGCGCCTGCTCCATTATTCTCCCTGCCATCTGTATACACAGCTTAACGCATATGTTTGCAAGACGTTGTGTCCTGTTAGTAACCCAACAACTGCCTTTAGCTTGACATGTGTGGCGACTTTCACTCATCAATGAGCACACTAAAAGCCCTACTTAGATCGAAGGATGTTCTTTGCCTCCTTCAGCAAATTACAGCCCTGCACTGCAGAAAAGCCCACTTCAACACTTCTCCTTCCGAGTGCTGCCAGCAGACTTCTGCTAACTTAGCCGTGGAGTCAGGAGTGACACCCTCTCCCCCCACCCCAGCCCACCCACCCCCTGCATTTACATTAACTTATAGCTCCCTCCCANNCCCGTCTTCCCGAAAAGCATCGCCTGGGAAAGAAAAACATAAAATTAAAAACCCCCGGAGCAACCCCAGCCGTCGTGCCCACTCCTGCCCACCGCCAAAGTCCACCTTGCTTCCTTGAGAGGCGGGTGGTCCCCAGTCCTCCCTCTCCCCACCCCCCCCTCCAACAAACGGGGGGAGACCAAACTACGGGGAGGTTCCCCTCCTCCTTCCCTTATCCCTTTTCAAGCAGATTGCTGCTTGCGAGTGATTATCCCCCGTGTCCCTATAAAAAACATAAAGCCCCATCAGTTACCTTGAAAATGAACGGATCTGGGGAAGAGAGAGAGTGGGAAGAGAAAGGGCAAAACCTACCAAACTTTTTAAAATTTATTTTTTATTGTGACTGACCCACTCTTTGCAGGTCCGTGCCCTCCTGCCTCCCTCAAGCGAGCCCGACTCGGCTGGAGCACCCCCTCTCTTCTCCCCAGTGCCGGGATGCCGCCGCCGGTGTCAGGGAGAGGCGGCCTCAGCCATCCGGTTACCCCGACCCCCTGGTCCTCTCCCGGGGCTTCTCCTCGGAGCCGGGCACACTCTCCTCTGCACTCTTCCAAAAGCTGAAGTGGGAACCCGAGGGTCGGTCTGAATTTTGTCCCATTACTCCTCTGATGCTTGAGGCGAGCAGCTCTCTCTCGCCTTTCTGTTAGCACTTAGAGTATTTAGTGGCAGGTTTTCATTCTTATGACATCAGTAAAAACAATATTTCCCAACACTTCCAAATCATTCTTATGTGGCAGGATTACTGAAGGCTATGAAATTTTTTGGTTTCTCTGGTTTCATTAAAAACCTTTTAATTGTGTCTTTCGGAGTTGGCCCCAGGTGTTGGACTCTTTTCATTACATTTTGCTCTAATGTGATGAAATTCTAATTCTCTCCTTACCATATGGTTAAATTTCCCCACTGAGAATTAGTTGAAAAAGGAGAAATAATCTATTAATCTCTGTAATAGATTCACAAATGAGGTTTGCCACAGAACCCGTTTTTGAATGGTAATATCAGAACAGTTGGGTGCCTTGTTTCGGGAAAGAAAGGACCAGGCGACAACAGAAAACGTTTGAATTTTCACCTGGAAAGAATGAAAAGAAGCCAAGCTGCAGATTTCAGAGTAATTGACTGAGATTTCATCTAGCGAGGACATGACTACAATACAGACCTTCCTCACCTCGTGTCTCCAGATCAGAGGCGAACATACAAGCCGAGCCCTCCGAAGAGGGAGGGTCTCACCCCCCGCCCCCCAGCCCCATTTGGCTGCTGCGCTTGTCCCTGGTCGCCGTCCAAGCGCACAGTCACCGAGCGCCTCGCTCCCCTCCCCCTTTCCAAGGGATGTATGTCACCGTTAACCTCTATCATTATTAATCCAAAGGCATTTTAGGCTTATTGTTTTTCAATTAGCAACTTCATTTTCCCCGGGATCATAAACAAAGGACTTTATATTCGCAACAGGGGTTTGGGTTTTTTTTATTATTATTGTTTAATCTGTTTAATATACAACTTGTAAAACTCGTGTGGTCACTTAAGGATGACGGATACTGTTATTATAATTTGATGGCTAGTGGGAACATTTCATTCCCCTCATCTTGTTTCTTCCAAAGACAGAGGGCTCCGGCTTGATCTCTCCCGCTGATCTGTGGGTTCACTAGCACTATCTCCCTTGTTTTTTCTGCAACTTCGGGGACGACGTACACTGCCTCTCCGCAGGCGGCGGGGCCTCTTGTGGCCACTGCGGTTGCCCCGAGAGGCGAGGGGTGCTGTCGGGCCGCGCCGTCGGGGCGGGGGAACGGGGGCATCGCCGCAACTTCCGCGGTAGCCTCCTTTCCTCCTCGGCTGCGTTGGGTCAGATTTGCCCTCTGCGTCTGAAATCTCCCTCTCCGTCTAAGCTTTTTCTGCTCTTCCCTGTCCACCGGTCGGTCTGCATGATCTGCCCCTGGATTTGTTTGTATGCTTGTACCTGCTTCAGCCCGTCTTTTCAATCACCTCTTTCCTTTTTATTGCTCTTCATTCTTCCTTTCCCCTTTCTTTCTGGGTCTGTCCCCTGTTCTTGAGACATGAATGTATCCCTTCATCTTGCCGATGCGCTCATCTGTGACTTGTCGTGCTCTAAAGATGCCAACTTTCTTACAAACTTTACCTTGTGGGAGGTGTGCGAGGGAGATGGGAGAGCAAAGTGGAGGAGACTAAAAGAGAGCCCCTCTCGCCTTCCCTGGACCCGCCTGTTGTGATCTGCCTCTCGCCACCTCACGAAGAAGTGGCTGTTTAATAGTCTAGGGGAACTTTAGTTTGGAAGCAAGCAGAAGAATTTATAGAAGCTTTAAATGCGGCGCTTATAAAAATACCGAGGAATGGTCTTTGAGGTTTATGCACTCGTAAACTTTTGCTGATTGCTTCTGGGAAGTTGTCAGGCATTTAACACTGCGTTTATCTTACAGCGCAATGAAAACACATCTGCCCAGCGTCTCGTTACCTGGTTTAATTGTACCGCAGCCCTCTGCCACCAGCTCCTCCACACTTGGGTCATTATTTCGGGAAATGAGCAGCCCGGAGCCGAGCTGCAGAAAGGCTGCGCCGGCCGCCCCGGAGCATCCCCCAGGCTCCGCTGTGAGCGGCCGGGCACGGGCCGTCCCGGGAGGGGCGGGAGGCAGGGGCAGGGGGACAAGGACGCTGGAAGGTCCTAGGATGCAGATGCGAGCGGAAAGCACAGCGATTGCTGATTTTCTGTGGCGTCTTTAGCAAGATCTGCTCCAGAGTCATTTTGTTCCGCTCTCCACCTGTGAGAGAAGTAAAATTCCCTTTTCCCTCTCCCCAGGGTTGAGTTTGCCGAATAGTTTCCTTGATGAAAGACATTTTCCAAATTTTCCCGTCAGGCGCCCAAGAGCTGAATGCAGACAAATTTTAATCAGGTGAAGTTAGTCTCTCCCTGCCTGCTCTGAGCAGAGGTACGGCGTGTGCCTGCTGCAGCAGGACGGCCCCGAATCAAGAGCAGGGCTTGGGATCTTCCGCAACTTTCCGGTCCTTCTTCTAGTGGCTCAGCCCCACGTCTCTTCTGCTTCCGACACGCCGAGCCTGGGGGAGATCAGAGCCGAGCGCAGAGTGCGGCAGGGGCAGCCCATGCAAGGTCTGCCCGGCTTTTCCAGCACTAAGTCAAGCTTCAGAGAGCGCTTTCGTTTGCCGTAACTGCAGCTGTGTTGCCTTCTCTGTGAAGAAAACTTTATTTAAGTTAAAGGTGTAGAAAAAACACAGTAAAAATAAATAAAATTACCCTCCCCACTGCATCCGCTCCTAGTGCAAACATCCTCAGAGGTGTCTTGTCTGCTCAGAGGCAGCCCCAGGAGGCCGGTGGACTCCAAGCCTGGGAGCTGTTCCCAGCTGCAGGCAGGGGCCCGGCAGCCCGCCGGGGGCTCCGGGTCGCGGGGAAGAGGCCTGTAGGGGATGAGAAGGGAGGCGATGCTCTCAGCCCCTGAGGCGCCCGGAGCAGCATCCTGCTCCCCGGTGCCAGGGGGAGATGGCAGGGCGGGGGGACGTGGCGGGTGCGTGTGTACAGCCGGGCTTGGGAGACTTTTCTGTGACGAGGGGCTACAAAACAGAGGAAAGCACTCCCTCCGCTCCTGGTCCTTAGCGGGGGGACAAAAATGGCACTGGAGAACTTGACCCGCAGCGCAGCGGAGTTGAGAACCCATGGAGTGAGGAATGCCATCCCGGCCCTGCGCCTCTGGGGCGACCGCTAGAGGTGTAAAGGAAACTCTGGAGGGCTGCAGAGAGAGCAAGGGCACCTGAGGATTCCCGCGGAGGCCCGCCGGGTGTCCGCAGGGTCTCCTTCGGGCTCCGCGGGGATTACCGGCCCTGGCCCCAGCCTCGGTCGCTGCGCTCTCGATCCAAAATCCACAGCACCATCTCCTGGATATCGGGAGAAGTGCATGGCCCTCCTCGGAGGCGGCGGAGCTGGTGGCAGTGGTGGAGGGAAGGGATGCAGCCATAGAAAACATGAAAATGTAAAAAGTAATTACATTGAAACGTAAAATACCCCTTCAGCGTGCTTTGGCATGGGGAGATAAGTAATTTTTCCTTTGGTGTCCCTTCTGAAGCTGAAACCGGTGGGCTGATGTCTGTGCTTGGACAGGAGTCAGGAGGCTCTCAGGAGGTGTTTTCTGTTCAATTACATAGACACATTAGGAAATCCGTGTACTTGAAACTGATTAGGGATGGAAGAGTCTGATACTGTCCCAGTTTCAGGGACAACACAGGGTATATAGGCAGTGACAAACTCACTGAGTCATTACACTTAGGCTTGTGGAGAAAAACTGGAAGATCCTACCATAAAACAATATGCTCTGCTTTGGTTTGGGGAAGCTGGAGATCCTTCCTTCCTTCCTTCCTTCCTTCCTTCCTTCCTTCCTTCCTTCCTTCCCTTCCTTCCTTCCTTCCTTCCTCCTCTCTTTTTTTCTTTCCCTTCCCCTCTTTTATTTTCTTCTTTTCTGTCCTGCCCCCAGAGAAGCTCCTTTAGGCTCTCCAAGCCATTTCTCTCCTCATGAACACCGTTCCCCATTCTACACTTCTACGCCCCAATAAATGTCTGGCTGAGTCTCAGCAAGAGCAGGGGCCAGAGCTCTGGCCATGTACAGTTAATATTTACTACCTGTCCAGATTTCCCTTTCAGTCCTGACCCTATTTTCTTTGTACTGAAAACCTTCCACTGCAAGGAACGTGGCACTGAGCTTATTCTTCTCACCCTTGTTTGACTAGGCTATAGATGTCTATTTTCAGTTAATATTTCATCACCAAACAGTTTCTATAGGCTTTTGCTTTTCCTTCCATGCTTTTTGAACTCTATCCAGTTCACTTTTATTGGTACTGAAAGTACTTAAATCTGAAAGCAGTAGTCGAGATGCTATCTCATCAGTATTGTAAGCTGAGAGAGACATCTATCACTTCCCAGGTACATGACATGATGCCTCTGTGTTAGAAGCCCAAAAATTACATTGGATTTTTTTTTGGTCACACTGCTAGATCCTATTTAATTTACTGAAACCCATACATACAAATCTATATGTTAGTAGGCATGTATATTATACCTACTGTATTCCCTTCAGTCACCACTTTGCAATTATAGGAAGAAAAAAATACTTTTGCGTGCCTTCTTTCCATTCCTTATAAATCCATGCTGTTTACTGGTTGTGGATCCATTCTCCCCTAAGTGCTTAACATTTTTACCTTTTAATATTTTTTCCACTGTATTACTGCAGACTGAAGTTAGGCTTACCAGATGGTAGATGACAGGTTCACTCTTTCTCTTCCTCTTCCCCTGCCATTTTAAAAGATCAGTAACCTGCTCCTCTTTATTTTCAGACATCTTAGAGCTCACTAGTTCTCCAGGAACACCAAAATATTGTCAGTATTTTGGATACATTCTTTGGTTAATTCCCTTTCTTTCCCATGCTGAACATCAGAAGGATATGCTCAGTTTCACATATTTAGTTGTCTCTCCCTCAACCTTCTCTATGACATTCTCTCAACAGTCCTAACTACAAGGTTGTTTTGCCTAACTGGACTTTCTTTTTCATAAAAATTGCAATTAGTACTTTTGTTAATACAGAATCATTGCTCCTTTCCCCCCCTTCTTTGTAGAATAACAAATCTTTTTTATTCCTAGCAATTCCCTTCTTCCCCTTGTAATTAAAAGATCATTTAGAATCTAAGTAGTTGCTACATTGAAAAATGGAGGCACTATGACTTGCAATGCTCCTGTACTCTATAAATAAGGCAATTTTATATGTTTAATAACTTATCATGGGCATAAAATAAAAAAATGTGTTGAAATACAGTTCAGTAAGAGTCAAAATCCATATATTTAACAGTGAAAAATCATTTTGTTCTCAAACTCTTCCTATATTTCAACTATTTCTGAAGTAAAGTGCAAGCTCATTTCCCATTATATCCCTTTAGTTGCCATGATAAGTAAGAAGAAAGAACAAAGGACTTCCTTCCTGGATTACTTTGCTAAATTCATACTTTAATCTTTTGGTAGATGATGTTTTTCAAACACACTCAGATGTCTGATTGTCAGCTTTATGTCTCAGCAAGTATTCCCAGCAATTCAGGTACAGTAAAGTATCTACCTCTAGCAAGCCTCTGTGTACTATATAACTTTTATAGTCATTATAAAAAGTAATTTATTGAAAAAACTTAAACCTTTTCCCACTCAACTGACTTTTGATTTAAAGGTGTGTGATCCTGGTTATGGTAATCAGGTGTGGTAGGTGCTTTTTTCAGAATTAGGTTTGCTGTTTATGTCACAAAGTTTAGAAGCTCTGAGAATAACATCCTCTAAAACATAGCATGTTCAGAGAAACAGAGATATCAGCTCATGTTTCACTGTTACAGTGCCTGGAATTGCACATAATACAAGGTAGGAGAACTTTTCACAGTTTTAGATCACATCTTTTTTCTCCTGAGTATTATTTCTCTTTGCCTTCACTGAAGTACAATACAACACTGACTGCAGACTGGCTCTGGGGAAACAGCTTGTAATAAAAAGGGGGAAGTAACATTGTTTCTCCTTTCTTTCTTTCTTTCTTTCTTTCTTTCTTTCTTTCTTTCTTTCTTTCTCTCTCTCTCTTTCTTTCTTTCTTTCTTTCTTTCTCTCTCTCTCTTTCTTTCTTTCTTTCTTTCTTTCTTTCTTTCTTTCTCTTTTTCTCTCTCTCTCTTTCTCTCTCTCTTTCTCTCTTTTTCTCTCTTTCTCTCTTTCATCTTTCTCTTTTCTTCTCTTTCTCATTGGCTGCCTGGCTTCCTGGCTTTCTTTCTGTCTTTTTCTTTCTGTCTTTTTCTTTCTGTCTTTTTCTTTGTTACCTTTTTCTGTTTCTCTTGCTTTCTTACTTTTGGTTGCTTGGTTGCTTCATATACCATATGGCCTTGCTTCATTTTAAAAGTGACAGGATCCTTTAATGACAACAATGATCATGACCAACAGGAAAGCTCCTTGTAACAGTGCCTAGCTCTGATTAGCACTGTGACACAATATTTTTGAGCCAGACCATTGCAACAGGGTTTGAACTTGTTTTTCCATCCAGAGAGGAGAATGCTGCCGGCTATGGTCCCAGCACTTCATTGACTGTGTGGGCAGAGGCCTGCTGGTGCAAGCTAAAGGAATCTACTTCACTGCATCTTCAAGGATCAGGGAAGAAAAATCACGGAAGCATCAGCAGGTGAGGTGCGGACCCTGCTGAGCTCCTGAGAGGTTCAGCTGCTGAACTCTGACATCTGGGGCAGCCTTGGTGTTGTTCAGTTAGTCCTTTATTCAAACCCAGGCATGGCACACTCACTGAAGAGCTGAGCCAGATACCAAGGTGGGGTAAAGACAGAGCCCATATGCTATCCATGGAGAAAATCCCCATACAGGTCAGTTTTGTGAGGAACTTCAGCTTACAGAGTATTTTGCAACACAGCCTCAGTTGCCAAGAGCAGTCCAGGTACTACTAAGCTTACACACAACTTCCTTTCTGAGGGTGAGGTTGAGTGACCAGAGAATGCTTGAGGGCTGACAAAAGCTTTTAGCATCCTTAGTCCTGTCTTAGGCTGTCACAGAGACTTACCGATGTTTTCTTTGCAGAGTTAATTTGATTATTCCGGTAAAGGACTGCTAGAGGCAAGGAATTCCATGCACCTGCAAGCTGAATCTACCAAGGTGACAGTCAGTTGTGCAAAGGCACATTTGCATGGAGATCTGAACATATTTCAAACTGATTTACTTCATAATTGTCCCATTTCTCTCACTGGTGAACCACTTGGACAACAGTTAGATTTGAGTTTAAATGGGCATGAAAACAAGCGGCAAGGCTGGAGGCAAGCCTAGGTGCATCTGATCCACAAAACATGTAAGATTACTTCTGAGAACTTGTGAGCTGAGTCACTGTCAGGGAAAGGGCGTGGAGCCTTTCACATCCCTGTACACACCCACATATAACATCAGACCATGTTAACACAGGAAAGAAGCCCACCATCAATGTAGTGGCTGGTTCCCTACTTCTTGTCAATAGCCCTGAATTAAAGAGCGTAGTGAAGAATGACATGCAGCTTTTCTGAGAGGTCAGCTCACTGAGGTCAACCTTATACCAGTCTGATTGACCATCAGACTTGCAGAGGTATGTGCTTGAACACCAGAGGGTCCTGAGACACATTTTTGAGATTACCAAATAGGTCGTGGGATATTCCCTGCCTCCCTCTCTTAACTGTGGCCCTAGGAAATTTTGCAGGAATTATCCAGTGTAATAGCAGAAGCTCATGCATGGGATGAATCTGGACCCAAGTGCTCACACATCACAAGACTTGGGAACCATTTTTGGCGATAAACTCAGAATTATGCCATCAGCATGAGACCAGGCACAGTGAGAAGCGTGGACCCTGCAACACATTGTTATCATATTCACGCTGTTGATTCTGATTCTCTGATAAAGTTAATTGACTGAGTCAGGGCAAATTTGCTCCACACCTGCTCTGGACAGAGCAAGCTCAACCAGCTCTAATCAATCACTCCCACCAGGAAACTGGCACAAACAGTGCTTGTTCAGCTGGTGCCAGTGGCTGAACTTGATGGCACTGGTACAGTCCCAGGGTATAAGACTACGAGATGGGCAAATGGCCCTGGGGGAACCACATCAGACTCTTACAGTAGGCCACTTCATTTTTTACCCTTAAAGTACATTTCCTGAGCCTTTCTAGTAAATTTTGTTAGTCTCAATGTCATTCATTTAAAGCTCTGGCAGCATTTCCTTCATATGAAGTGCTATTTATCGTATTTGCGGTCTGCCCATTATCAAATTGGTTCTAGGATGGACCAAGGGTGTCCACGTTCAACATCCTTATCCGGGGGCCTTCAGCAGGAGACATGGCTCCACTTTGCTGTGTGGGTAGGGCACGTGGTCCAGGAGTCCAGGAAACTGTGCCTTGCATTTGCTGGATTCATTCATCAAGAGGTTCACCCTAGATAGGGCTTTTTTAGAAATGGCTATTAGACACACAGCACACCTGCTTCATCGTTTGTTTTCTGAATATTTCTGAGCCTCTTAGCCTATTTTGCCCTGCCCTCCTGTCTGTACGCAAAGCACTCCATACAAAGTCCATGCCTCTTCGCAAAGGGAATATATCTCTAAATGCTCTGGCACAAGCCTGTGGCAGCCTGTGGCTGTCCTGAACAGTGGTTTCCAGTGCATGGAATGAGGAGCAGTTGGATCTAAGCCCTGAGAGGAGGGGAGTTCTGCCAGCCCCCTGCAACATGGTTATGACATGGATTATGGCAGGACCTTGAGTCAGGCAGAAAACTGGTTAAGAGCTGAAACTCTTCCCAAGGCAGCTGCAGGAAGTTAAACTCTATATTTGCAGACAGTAGGTGGCAGGAGAAAGGGAGGCAGACAGCACCAAACCTTATAAATCCTAGTGTTTTGCTTTTGAAAACCTTAAGTGTGTTACTGGCTTCTCGTTAGCAGAGACAGGAGCCTGACTAGGACACTTCCTTTGGAGACAAGTCAGACCACACAACAAACTAAACAGAGGAGGGATGTGCATTGAGCTCAAAGATAATTTGACAAGAAGAACAGCAGCAGCAGCAATAGCAGCTGAAAAAATCCTAAAGCCCTAAATGGGCAACTCCTTAGCAGGAGGCAAATAGACCGTAAAGTAAAATATATTGTATGGAAAGGACATCGAAACATTTGAATCCTTTCAGTTCTGTTTAAACAGACCCTCGTTCTGTAGCTACAGACCCTCGTCATATACTAAATGTGGGTTTGCTGAGTAACTCTCTATGCAGTGTGAGATCAGGAGCTTCAACCAGGACCAGGGGGCTCTGTCTCAGGATAACTTGCTTGTGCGCCCAGAAGTCCAATCAGAAATCAAGGAGAACATTTAACATTTTAGACTGGATGTTAGCAAACAAACCTGGGCATGGGCAGAAACAATGCTATTAGCCCTCCTGTCCTCGCCCCAGCTTTCACGGGCACAGTGGTGGTGTGCTTCTCTCTGAGCTGGGCTCTGAAGACTCTCATGCTGGAATTCAGCTGTCCCAGTGAATTTAATTCCTCAAACATCTGGTCTCCGTCTGCTACAGGAAAGATGGTGGGCCAGATGGGAAATCCTAGTGGCTGCAGACAGCCTGGGGGGCACCTACTACATTATTCTCAAAGACGATTTGAAAATGATAGATCACAGGACCTAAAGAGCTTTCACATAAAAGGCCTAGTATTACTATAAATAAAGTGCCGTTTGGGGTTTTTTTCCATTTGTTTTGTAAGAGAAAGATGTTAATACATGTAAGAATTAAGATATGTTCACTAGACATTTAGCAGGCCAACCATGCTTCTAGGAAAAGGAAAATAAAAGGCAGACTGTGAGCCTGGGCTGTGCACACAGTGTAGTTGTTAGTACATACCCTGCTTCTGCTGTCAACCATTCCAGATGGCCACTTCCAAACCAGTTTGGGAAGAGACAGGTTTGAGGTGTGGGCCCATGCGAAGCTCATGAAGTTCAACAAGGCCAAATGCAAGTTTTTGCACCTTGGTCAGGGCAATCTGGAATATCAGTGCAGACTGGGGAATGAAGGGATTGAGAACCACCCTGTGGAGAAGGACTTGGGGATCCTGGTGGACAGGACTTGAAAAAGAGCACTTGCAGCCCAGGAAGTCAGCATAGCTTGGGCTGCATCACAAGAGGTGTGTCCAGCAGGCTGAAAATTAAAGGAGGTAGATTTAGATTGGACATAAGGAAGAATTTTTGTAAATAGTGTGATGAGACATTGAAACAGGTTTCCCAGAGCTTTTGTGGATGGCTCTGGAAGTGTTTAAGGCCACATTCAATGAGCTTTCGAGCAATCTGATCTAGTGAAAGATGTCCCTGTCTAAGGCAGAGAGGGTTGGATTAGTTGATCTTTAGAGGTCTCTTCTGACCCAAATTAATCTGTGATTCTAAGGGTCCCAAAGTAGTTCCTGCCAGTTCATGTCCAAGGGGTAATATGGCCTGCAAACAGGTTTGGCTCCCTTGATGCTGGATAGTCATCTCAGACCGTCCTGGAAGGCTTTGTGTTTCCAGATGCCAAACCTGTCAGCATGCTCTGTTGTTTTCTTAGTGTAATGGTGCACATGCTGTGTGTGATGCCTATACCACACCTCTCATATTATTTTGGGTATTGCAAACTGGCGAAAGAAACATAAACTAGCAGTTACATCCTAGAGGCTTGAGGAGACAGAGGCCAAGTGCTCAGGGCTCTGGGTGAAGCCATTCTGTTGAAGGTGGGTTTGGCCTTAGCAGTGTGCATATCCACCAGTCTTTTCCACTTTGTCTTGGGGATTAGGGACTCCCACTCCCTTTACTTAAGAGTGCAGATATAGCCTAAAAGCTTGAACCTTCATCACTGAGATAAGCTCAGCTGACAAGTGAAGTTTGCACAATTTCCTCAAGATGTGAAATGATGAAGGAAATTTCATTCTACTGAACTGGACAAACCAGACAGTATAGAGGGTCAGCAAATTTAGGGACAAACAGAGACTCAATGTAATTGGGTTCAGCCCTTGGATTTACTTTTTTTTCAATCAATGATCATCAGAAACTGACCATGCATCACTTACTGCCATCACTGAGAAGGATCTGACAGCTTCTGCTTTGGGATGATAGAAATTGTTCTTCCAACTCCAAATCAGTGATGCTGCAGTTTGAATACAAACCTGACTGAGGTTCAGTAGTTAATAGAAATGCAGTATAACAAAGTCTAGTGCTAGATCATGTTTATGTTATGCTGTCAGAAAAACAGAAATCAATCCAATTTCAAATGGAAGGTGGACAACAACTGCCAGAAGTGCTGCTGGAATGAAACTCTGGAAGAAAAAAGGAAGGGTATTAGCATAGAGTAGTCAGAACAACTTATTTACAAAAATTATTGTCAGTTGAAGGAAGGGACCAGAACAGGAAGGATTTTATTTCACAATATTCACAATATTTAATTCACAATTTCACAGGATTTTATTTCAGCCTGTATTGTGATTCTTAAGCAGTTACAGAAAAAGGTTTATCAAAAATAGAAGAAAAAACCCCAGAAGAAATAATCTTGGAACTGGAAAATCCAGGAGAAAGATGAGAGGGATGTTTTAATGGCCGCAAAGAAATTGTGAGTGTTTAAACAGTTAAGGAATTTCTACAAAACATACAGACTAATTAAAGCAAAAGGACATAAAGACTATCCCCATAAGTGACACAGTTGGTGCAGAGATTTATCCCTTTAGATCAAACTTGACACAGATTATTTGCTGAAGTGTTTGAGAAACCTCCCTGTTCTCCCATCTCTGAGACAGCCTTGCTACAACTAAACAGGAGATTTTGGTCTTTCAGGTAATTTTTGCTGGTTTGTCTGGAACAGCAGGCACAGTTTAGAGTCTCAGTCTCAGCTATGTGGACATGGCTTTATCAGTTTGCAGTAAAGTGCAGGTTTAGTAGAGCACCCTTCTTCTTCAGTCCATTTGTTGTAAACTATCACTCAAATAATAAATAGCTATTGATAAAAAAGGCCTGCAGAGTAATTTTATTTCTATGTTTAGTACTTCTATTACAGAATAGTGGCAATGAAACAGAGTTAATGCAACCTAAGATTTTGCTTGCAATAACAACACAGAAAAATCTGCTATAAACTGAGAGAGATTGATACTTGAAAAAATAAAAGAGAGAGATAAGGCAAAACCAGAATGCCCTGGGAGCTGCCACCACTTGATAAAAACAGTCTGTGTATATGTGAGGATATTAGTTGTGTCATGAGAGGTAGCCTGGTGGTCATAGGAGGTTGTAAATCCAGATGGACACATGCTCTGCCAAGAGGAGAGCAGACAAGAGGCATTAAGTCAATTGTTTTGCACAAGACATTTTCAGTCAACGACCAGCAGGTAGGGTTGACCGAGTCCCAAAATACAGCACAGTCAGGAAAAGGCTGTATGAGGGTAGAACCAGAGTTTGAAATGACAAATATGCAACCCTAATTCAGCATCGATTCTGTTAATTAAGTTAGTAGTTCATTTGCAAGTATTTGAAGGTCTTTGCCATGTTAACCATAGGAAAATGATGAAGATGGTGATGATGTGGGCTGTCTAGGGGAAGGTGTGGGGAAGTGTGTTGTAGATGGTGCTGGCACATGCCTTTTGGAAACAACTGTTGGGTTGTGCTCCCGTAGTGCCGTACCGATCTGCTCACGCACAGGCAGTGCGTGGAACAGACCTCTGTTGGGCTCCTTGGCTCTTAATGAGTCTAAACAACAGCTGTTCTCTCTTTCTTTGGGCCAAAGTCAAATGCTGAAGCATAAAACATGTGGGTTACAGTGCCATGGATGGAGTGTGCAATTCATCCTCCTGCAGCTGTGGCAGGCATGTACACTAGTGCGAGCAGCATTTACATGCATACGACAGTCTTGGGGAGGGCAGGAGAGTCACAAAGTACAGATTACAGTTAAAAAGCCCAAAGGAACCAGTGCAAGCATTTAATTGGACCTCCTGTGCAATGCCTAAGACTGCAGTGAATCAATTTGCTTAAACTAGATCATGTCTGTGGAAAAGAAAATCCTAATGTTTCGATTTCTCTGTTAATGCAGCATAACCTTAGAGAAATTGCTCCAATGATAGCTGTTCTCACTTTTTAAAACATGTGACTTTTTCTTGGTTTGAACCTGGTTAGTTTCAAATCCTTAGCACTGCACTATTGCACCTCTCTTGGCCAGACTGAAGATCACTCTTACTACCGTTAACTGAGTTGTCAACTTCCTGCTTGTTAAAGTCAAACCCTTCTGTTTACCATAATAAAACACACCCCAGGGGCTCTTCTGGTTAGTTGCTAAACCCTTTCTGTGTTGTTAGCTGCCTTCTTGAGGAGGAGCAGCAGAACTGGACACTGTGCTCCAACTGCACTCCTTCAGGGGATCAGTAGTTGACTGGCTGTTTGAATGCTGAGTCTGAATACCAGGCTCTTCTCCCCTGCTTGATGTTCCTTGTTTATGTATCCAAAGATTTCCGCAGACCCTGAATTGGACTTGGAACAGTGTTCAGCTCCCTGGGCATTTTCCCCCTTAATAAAATTATCCCTCTTTCTTTGTCAAGCTGACAGAGTTGCAATCAACTCAGTAATTGTGTTTAAGATGATGTGGGCAGGATATTACCACAGTTTTAGTAATCTTGAACTTTTCCAGTGTTTTACACAGTACGCAATAGAGTAAGCCTCTTTTTCAGCTCTTCTGAAGTTCTTGTATACAAAATGTCTTACAATGTAACCCTCATCTACATTTTGTCAGGGAATTCATATTCTCTTAAATGCACCTGCTATATCTACAAGGACTTGCATGTGCACTTCAAATATGCTAGAAGTTGTATTTAAATATGCATTGCGGACCAGAAAACTGGTGTTCAGCTACTCACAGATTTTAAAAGCAGAAAACACCATTATCATAATTTAATCTATGTTGGTCTATGAGGATTCTAGAACAGGTTCAGTGCAAGAAGCAAAGAGAAGCAGCCAGACATTGATTACTGGAGCCGTACATTTTGATCTAACTTTTGAATGACTTAGACTGCAGATTTCCTTTTCTATACTTGTTAGAAGTAACATAAAATTCCTGTGTGATCTGAAGCAGCTTTTTCAAGCTCACATTTTCACTTAATTCAGAGGTTTCAGCTGCTGAGAAGGTATCAGAGGAACTGAAAAATTTCAACAAAGTTTAATTATCCTCACCATTAACATTTTACTCAAATTCTAAGTGCAGTGTATTCAGTGTCTGTTGCTGGCTATTGAAACTTGCAAATCAGACAATGGTTGAGGTTGGAAGCGACCTCTGGAGGTCATCAGGTTCAAACCCCCTGCTCAAGCAGGGTGTGTTATAGGAGGATGCCTAGGACCATTTCCAGTTGCCTTCTGAGTATCCTCACAGATGGAGGCTCCACAGCCTCTCTGGGCAAACTATTTCAATGTTTGACCAGCCTCACAGCAAAAAATGTGTGAGCTTTCTTTGTATTTAGATGGAATTTCATGTTTTCAATTTATAACCGTTGCCTCTTGCCCTGTCTGTGGCTATTGCTGAAATGAATCTGGTTCCCTTTTCTTTGGTTTTTTTCCGTCAGGTATTTACAAATGTCGATAAGATCCCCCCTGAGCCTTCTCTTCTCCAGACTGACAGTCCTAGCTCTTTCAGCCTCTCCTCACACTGGAGGTGCTCTAGACCCTTAATCATCTTTGTTGGCCCTGCTCTGGATTCACTCCAGTAAGTTCACCTCTCTTCTATGATTGGGGAGCCCGGATCTGGACGGATTGCTACACGTGTCTCACCAGTGTTCAGTGGAGGCGAAAGATCATCTCCCTCAACCTACTGCCAGCATTTTTCCTAATGCAATCCAGGATAGTGTTAGCTTTTTTTTTGCTTCACTGGTGACTCATACACAGTTTGCTGTCCAAGGACCCCAAGATCCTTCTTCACAGAGTTGCTTTCCTGATGGTTGTCCCCAGTATGTGCTGGTCCCTGGGTTTATTCCTTCCTAGGTACAAGAATTGGTGTTTGTCCTTGTTGAACTTCAATGATTTCCTTTCTGCCTAATTTTCCAGCCTGTCCGGGTCCCTCTGAATGGTAACACTCTGGTGTATGAGACACTCCTCACAGTTTTTTGTCATCTGTGAACCTGGTGAGTGCACTCCCTTCCAATGTCCAGGTCAGTAGTGAGGCTAAACAGTATTGGCACCAGTGTGGTGTCCCCTGTGGTAATACCACTAATAATTTGACCACAAATGAAATTTATGCTGCCAATCATAACTCTCTGGCCCCAGTTATTTACTCAATTTCCAATTCATCTCACTTTCCACTTACCTAACTTTTACTTTATTAGCTTGTCTATGGTGAGGAGAATGTGACAGTGTCAAAAGCCTTACTAAAAGCAGGGTAGACAGCAGCAACTTATCTTCCCTCATCCACCAGCCAGCCGTCTCATTATGGAAGGCCATCACACTGGTTAAATATGAGTTCCCCTTCATAAATCTATGCTTACTACTTCCAGTTACTTTCTTCTTTGAAACGGGTTTACAGGCAGATTTTCATCATCATCTCAGTGACTGAGGTGAGGTTGACCAGCCTGTAGTTCCCCAGCTCTTTGTTCTTGCCCTTCTTGAGGATAAGAGTGAGACTTGCTTTCTTCCATTCTTCAGGGACTTCACCTACATGACAAGACCTTGCAAAGGTAATCAAGAGTGACCTCATGATGAAATCAGCCAGTTCTTGCAGGACTCATTGTGTATGTTTAATTTGTTTCAGTGTTTCCTAATCTGTTCCTCCTCCACCAAGAGCGAGTCTTCCTTGTTCTGGCTTTTGTCTCTTGTCAAACAGGCCTGGGGTTCCTGAAGACTTTGTTCCTTGGCGGAGGCTGAAACAGCCCCTCCTGTGTGTTGACTGACATAAGATCATCAGCTTCATTCAGAAATAAGACTCACATTTTCCTTGTTCAGCCTTTTATTACTATAACACAATGGCAGGACATCTTCTGGTTGCCTTGACATCCCTCAGGAAAGCGAAATTTAGGGAAGCTTTGGCTTTCCTAACGTCATCCCTACATGTCCAGGCAACATTTCTACATTTCTCCTTTGTAGTCTGTCCTAGATTCCACCTCTCGTATACTGCCTTTATGCTTTGGAGCTCTGTCATATGCTCCCTGTTTAGCCAAGCCTGTGTCCTAATACATCTACTTTTTTTTTTTCCCCTGAGTATTGGTGTGAAGCATTGTTCTCAGAGGATGCTGTCCTAAAAGACCTGTTACCTTTCTGAGCTACTTTAGCCTTCAGAGCTGCTTCCCACGGGATCCTACCTATAAGATGCCTGAATAAATTGAAGTCTGCTCTTCTGAAGAGCAGTATTCACTCACTACTCATCTTCCCCAACGAATGTGAATTCCTGTGGAGATTTAGCAAATTTATGTTCACTTAGAATAGTTTAGGGGAATGAAAGGCCAAGATTCAGTAACTGCTTAAGGAAGTAATTTTGGGTTTTGGGTTACAAGCATACATTTTATTTGTCTTTATGCCAAAGTAGAAATTCTTTAAAATCAACTTAAGACAGATAATAAAACCCCTTTTGCAAAGGATGGTCAAAAAAAGATCCATTTTGCCATCTATGATGTTTTAGAGAAAAAAGGGAACCTTCATCCTTCTCACTGAGGTCACTGCATGGAACATGTAGTTTCTTGCAGTGAATGTCTAGCATCTCTTGGCAGGCGGCAAAGACTCTCAATGAGCAGCGTGGATGGGCTACCTCATTTTGGACAGAGAAGAGTTTGGGCATGTAGATGCAAACTGTACTATTCCATTTTCCTTCAGGGCCATCAAATGGCCATGATTTATTTTATTTACTGTCACAGATACTGCACACCTGACACTAGTAAAATTTCTTTCTTTAAAGTTCTGTGTTGTTATTATTATTATTACTATTATTATTGTTATTCTCTGTATAAGTCTTTAAATGAAGTCTCTAAATTAGGTTCTCCAATGTCTTTTAGATTAAATGGAGGCCTTTCCACATATTTTCTTGCGTTCTGCAGTGGTGAACATGGCATGGACTCCTCATAGGGCTAAATTTCATTCATAGTTGTAGAGAAGATAAAAGGGAATGGGACTGGAAGAAGAAAAGGTTTGCAGGTTATTTTTATCCTTTTTTTTTTTAATATTAAAGAGAATTGCAAAAGCTCTTCTTAGGTCATTCTAAGCCAGCTTGTAAAATAATGGGGCACAGTTTTCTGTATAGTGTTAATTCAGATCAAATGAACATGAAGTAAAATTTGCAGTAACTGGAGGTCCTGTGTTTTGCTTATTTATTAGAGCACTGCCAGGACACTTGCACTGCAAAGGCCTGTGCTGTATATGTGGTATGAATAAACAACATTTCTCTCTTAAAAATCTAGCAATCTCACTCTTTTTTAAAAGCACTAAAATTATTTAAGATATACATTATTTGCATTAAAATATTAGAAGCTGAAAAAAATCCGAGGAATATATATTGACTAAATAGGGGCCATTCCTGTGCCTCAGAGAGCTATGAATTTTATAACCACACACAAACAATTACAAACTGCACTATACTTTAGAGAAATACACCAAAAGAGTGAAACGTTCTATTAAAATGGCAAAAATCCTTGATATGAAAAATGAATTAAACCTTATTCTGACCTTATTGTTTTGAAAACTCTAGGTTCCTGGAATTTGCAGGTTTAATTTTTGTATCTTTTATTTCCTTTTTTGGAAATGAACAGTTGACAGTC
Organism: Gymnorhina tibicen; assembly: GCA_013399875.1. Taxonomy (NCBI): domain Eukaryota; kingdom Metazoa; phylum Chordata; class Aves; order Passeriformes; family Artamidae; genus Gymnorhina; species Gymnorhina tibicen. The sequence goes on along the minus strand of VXAZ01002124.1, from coordinate 58,502 downwards.
TGCTTTATATGCAGCATGCATAGCACATAAATAGCATTCAAATTAAATTCTACACCAGCTGTACATATCCCATACATGTGGTTCGCGAATGTTGCTGACTGCAAATGGTGCATATTTTGATTTTCAGTTGATATCTAAAACTGTGAATTATCTTCTGAATATGTAGTGTTTTGCTTTCAATCCCTAGATTACATTTATATCAAGCAAAATAAATACAACTGTCTGATAATCACAACCTGGTTTTCTTCAACTAAGGTAAAGATTAGTTCCTGGCAAAGTGACCCCAAGTCTTGTCTTCTTCAAGGCAAGAGTCCCATTTCGGGTCTGAAAGGGAAGTTTGAAATGAAAAGTAGCCACAGAGGAAAACACCCAGAATGCTCCTACACGCTGCACCCTGTTAACCTGAAGTCTCTTGAATGAGGGACTGCTTTTACTGCTGTCAAGTCCCAGTGTGCCTTTCGTGTAGTAAGTTTTGGTACTCAGCTATTAGCTCTTTCAGGCATGTTCACACTGCTTGACATTTATATAACACTGACTCCCAGAAACCTGTTCCAGCATTCACTGGGCCCAGTGGATAAAACCTGTGAGGATTTTTTTGGATGTGGCCTGTGTCTGGTTCTTCCAATATCCTGGTCAGGAATATGGCAGGGAGCCATCGGAGGGAGGAGAAGTAGCCAGATGGCACCAGTACACTGTTGCTTTGGCATTTTTTTCTGGCCAGCTGACTGGCGCAATCTCTAAGGAGGATTTTTGTTTGTTTGTTCATTTGTTTTGTATCTTTTCTTTCAGGTAGCCTGCAGACCTGAGTTAAACTCAGTGGTAGCACGATCACCTTACAGATTTTCCACCTTTTCTTTTATCTTTTAATTTACTGTACACAGTGTTGGGGGAAATTTACTTTGGTATACTAAAATCTTGCCCTGATTTCATATTCATCTTTCATACAAAAGCCTTGTTGGCTCTAAGGAGTGCCATATGCTTGAAAGACATGCAACACTGATATTTTTTTTCTATCAGCATGTCTATGAACATAGTAAAAATTCAAGACAAACCTCAAAGGGAGCTAAGACATATATAGATATTTATGTCCACACACCTCAGAAGGAGATAAGACTTATATAGATATTTATCCCCACAGCAAAGATTTTATTTTAAATCCTGTCTGAGTTTGAAAATACCCTCTTTCACTGGCTGAATCTCAGATGCTGGCATCTTCTTTAGCAAGTTGAGGGGGTTCAGGGGAATATATGGGTGCTCCCTCCTGAGAGTGGATGTAGATGTAAGATTTGTCTCCTCATCTTCTGATCTGGCCAGACATGAGCCATTTCTGGTCTATATAACTGTGTTAACATTGCTCTGTGCTCAAGTCAGTAAGGCCTGGTGACAGGCTGTGTATATTACCGGTTTGTGTCTAAACAGCTTCGAGACTAGAGCTGGCTTGGATCCAGCCTTTTGAGAGCACCGACCAAACCGCCTGCGTGTATCTGCACCTGTCCACGTGGATGCATTATAAATTGTATACGATGCAATGTAACTCACTGTTTATAAATGACATATTGTGACACCTCCTCCTTGAAACACATTTTTCCTCCACCTAAGCCTTTCAGCAATAATCCAACACAGAAACAACATGGCTAAGAGAATAAGTGCATCACTAGGAGTTACCACTTCTCCTTTGTGTTTGAACCCTATGATCTGCCTAATTGAGAGATTGATCTTGATTAGTTGTGAGCACCCACGGTTCTTTCTGATGGGAGCATATGGTATTGTACTGTATGTGCTTTGAGCCAGGAAACAGATCTCTCACTACCCCCTTTACACATAGGGCTGACATTACTATGAAGACAGGCAGCAGTAGTATAATGCCTCCCAGCAACTGTGAAAACTGTCTGTGTGATTCAGATGCTTTTCTGCTTACTGATAATTTAGTTCTAATAGTACCTTAAAATGTGGTTCGTCAACCTCCCCAAAACAAATGCTCTTGGGTCGTCTGTCTACTTGCACCCTTACAGGTGATGATGTTCCTTCTGGTTTAGTATATCAACGGTGAAGAGTGACTTCACTACAAAATGTAACTGTCAAAACATTCAATTAAAGCTGCTTTTGGCAAATATCTTTTCAACACTTCAGTTATTGGTTCTTAAATACTCTGTTCAGACTTAGGTGGTTGATACTACACCCGTTTTGATGACTGATTTTTGTAGGAGACAGCAGCAGCAGCTCGGTTGTTCTATGGGATGAAGAAGATAGGAAGCAGCTGCATTTGTGGTTTGCAGATGTTCAAGACACCAGTCAGGAAACTGCTAACTACCTTTAATTGATCAGCTCACCAAAGTGGGGAAGTGAGCGTTCACATCTGTGGCCCATTCTTATAACATGTTTCCTCCTCACTAATCCTTGCTACTGTCTGGAAGCTTTCCAGACTGCTGCTAGTGAACAGAAGACAATTCTTCTATAAAGAAGCAGGCATTTCCAGCTCTTGAAGGGCTTTAAAAAACTAAGCAGAGATGTTTTCTGTTATAATAACTAGTTAAAGCAAGTAAACTGTACTCAGAGAGGATTTTAATTTGATTTTAAGGTTCGCTAATTCTGTAGGATCACTTAAGCCTTGTTGCTTCACTTGCTATGCTGAAAATCAAGTGGGGTTAAAAGTCTTGCAAAAACTGAAACGAAATTATGTAACAGACCACTCTAAGTCACAGGCAAGAAGAAGAAAAACAAGTCATGTTTAGTCTGCAGGGCCAAATGCAAACAATCTTTCTCTATCTCTTTATTCAGCAGTGACGCTGTGAATGCTTTCCTAAACCTATGTGGTTCTGTGCACACCTGTGCCTCCAGGTAGCAGAGAGAAGAGCCCTGACTTGGGCAAGTAAGCTTGGTTTCAGATGCTACCCCCTCCTTGGGGGGGCTTCCTTGGGTCCCATTCAGATTCAAATCTTCTGTCTCTCTCTTTACCCCTAGGGCTTCCTAATCCTTAGCTCTACCAGGGAGGAGTTTCCTCTCAGCAGCCAGGGCTGCCTCTGCCTTGGAAATGCTTATGTCCCCTGGGCATGGCTGGCGGTGATTAGGACCAGCCTAGCACTAAACTGGAAATTGGCTAATCCCTAAACAGATTGTTAGCCCATGGCTCAGGCTGAGTAAGGTTCAAATCCCAGACTCATCCCATATTGGGCATCTCTAAGCATTCTTTAAGCCCTCATAGTCTGGGAGAGATGCATATAAAACCTGGCTGCCTTTGGGGTGATAATGTGGCTGCTCCTTGATACTGGCAGTTTCCACGATAAATGTGGTCACAACCATTTTAGAAAGGTAAAGATAGATTTAGAAATCAGAATCTATTCTGTGAATCTGCAAGGTGAACTGTTCAATAGTAATAATAGGTAACAGATTGTAGAACTCCTTGTAATAGGATGTTGCTGAGACTAGGAACTTAACTAGGACTAGATATTTATAGAAGTAATAATATCCAGACTCATAAATAGTAAAACCCCCCAAATTTGTTTTGAAGTTGATTATTTTTCTTGGAGGCTTTTTGTCACTTGATGAAGTTAAACTTTGTTTCTTTATATTGCATTAACATCTGGAAACAAAGTTTTATCCATATTTGAAATTTAGCAGCCTTGCAAGATCTCTGGCCAATGCAACTGCATAAAAGCACATTGACTGGAATCAGCATGGAAAAAGTTTACTGTTGTGTTATTCCAGTATGTTCATTTCCTTTATCTGGACGTCAAGGTACTGAATCAAGATACAACGTGAGAAAAGATTACCTAAGATAGGCAAACAAAATCATGTAATCTATGATGCAAAGTAAAAACCCTATGGTTTTATCTCAAGTATAAGTATTTTTCAGTTTGGAGCACAAGTTCCTGTATAATTTTGAATGACCAGAAGAAGAGGAAATACTATATACCTTGTCTACTATCAGAAGTGTAGAAGGTATGAAACTAGAACTTGAACAAGAAAAGGGAGAAGAATTACTTTTTTCTTCAAAAATGTGAAACTGCTAAGCCTCAAATACTGGTCTAAATTTTCACCTATCTGACAGGATCTAATGAGAAACTGCTGGAACTATCTTTTGCAGCCTGAATATAAGGATTCTGCTGGGGCTCCAGATTAGGTATAGGAAGGTCTCTGAGGGGTAGAGCTGACTTGTCACTGTGCATACAGCTGATGCAGAGCTGGGAGCTCATGCCACTTTGACATGCAAAGGCAAAATGTGGAAAAAAACCCACATCTTTTGGCAAAATCTTGACTAAGCTATGCCTTTGCTACTGCTGAAAAATAGTCCAGGACAGGCTTCTGGCAGTGAGGCCACAAAACGTGATACATTCACTTCTACATGCCTAAATTCTTGTCCCGTTTGAAACAGGGGGTGGATATATCCAACCCACCACCTGGGCATGCATGCTGTGCTCTGAGCCACACCCAGGCAGCGCAGGCTGCTGCTGCTGGGCACAGACCAAAACTGCACCAAAGAACCTGCTGACACAGTGAGTGAGCATGGGCTTGAGCCTTTGCTTTATTTGTTAGTGCAGAGTCTGCCTGAGAGAGCATGATGGAGCTCTTAACCATCTATCTCTTAAGCAGGTTCTCCTCAAGTGTTAATATTCTGCCCACCGACCTCACCCTTTATGTCTTCTTTGTGTCTCTTCAACTTTTACTTAGTCTTTGAACCAAAATACATTCACCTGGGGACATTTTGGGGGGCAATTGTAATCCACAGTGTGGAAGTGGGGCGTTAGACAATGAATACCACAGCTACTGCTCCATGCATTGTTCAGCCTCCAAGGATTCATTGAGCTTTCTGCCTGGGAGCGTCCAATTCTGCAGTTCAAGGTCTAAGGCTGCTACTGTCTATAGATATAAATAGGTTGTATGTGTGATCGATTGACCGTCTGGCTGTTTGACTGACCAACTGTGTCTGTTCACAGCAAGAGGAGATTTTGGTATCCAGGGTGCTGCTTGATCCTGTCTGTCACTTATGCCACTTTGCTGAAAGTATGGGGTAAATGCTGTAGAATTTGCCCAGCTGATCAACTAACAATGTCGTGTGCTGAGAAACATCTTAGATATTCTGAATGTTCTGCATATTTTTATATTCTGAATGATCCTGTGTTGGGCTAATTATTCATTCTTTTGTTAATACTGATGAGTACTGCAAGTATTTCCTATGCATATGCTAAGTGATGTTCACGACAAAATGTCTTTTCCTTGAATGCAGTGTGTACAAAAGGTGCTTAAATGCACTTCCAGAGTAAATTGCACACACTGAGGAGTAAAGTTTTTGCAGCATTTGACATCCTTGTGGTGTGGGGTTTTTCTCTCCTTCTGAAAGCAGAGGACTTCACATGTGTGATCTCCCTTCTGAACAGTCGTTGCTCATTATTTCTTAGTTTTACTTTGGACATATCCAGTTTGACTACCCACTGCCTGCAACTGCATAATTCTCTGGGATATTCTGGTTTTAGAGCTCTGAGTTGGAGGGTTGATTTATAAATCTGGTCAAGAAATCTCCAGAAGGTCAGTGTGGAATAAATAGCAACAGTGAAATGTTCTCTCTTTATTTCATTATTAGTAGATGGCCTGATTCTGCACTTTCAGTGAGACTAATTCAGTACTGACATAATTCAGAAGCAGTTCAGTTTTTATGGACTGATGATAAAGTTGGACTGATACCAATGTCAGGCTGACATAACAGGTTTAAAGATGGACATAAGATGCATAAGTCAAGAGTTATATACTAGGTTTTGATTTCCCCATAATGTGATCCCACTCTGCCCTTGTTCTGAGTCAACTATAATCCACCTAACTGAATTAGCCAGAGACTATATATTATCTCACGCCTCTGGCTTGGTAGCTGGGTCTCAGTGTTGTGTCATCAATAGTCACAAGGTTTAGCATCGCCTTGGAGAGCAGAGGGCAAAAAATGTCCTTCTTTTTTGTGCCTGCATGGCACCACCCCTGTGGCACTGGGCTACTTTGGCAGTGAGTGGTTCTGTGCAGTCACTAAAAATAGTCAGGAAGGTTAAAAAGAAGGAAGAGTGGGCAAAAGCATTTAATGTATGATAAAGTAAGTGATTTTATAACTGATTTTATTACTTAAAGTTCAAACATTACTTTCACTAGCCTTTGTCTGGTATAAATGAAGATGAAAGAAGTTGGACAGGGGGAGACTTGACTACCGCAGGATGCTTCAGGAATCACGTCTTTAAGGGTTATTAAACACAATTTGTTTTTGTCAGATTTCAATTTGTCTGTGTTTTAGCAAATCCTAGGAACTTGAGCTGTGACATTTTGTATATGCCTATTAATTATTCATTCCTGAGAATCTGTACTTGTTTGACCTTAAGAATTATTGCCTGTTTACACTGAAGAAGACCCAGTAAGGCTTGTCATACATCGTCCTTCACAAAAAATAAAAAAATATCAGAGACTTTCTCCCTGAGTAAATGAGGAAATAAAACAACCTGGGCTGGGTCAATGGTTTTAATACTGGTGGGAAACTCTTAACATGCTGCAGAGGCAGCATCTAAGGAATCTGCTGAGATAGCTGGATCTGCAGTTCTAGGTTAAACTTAGGGATACAGGACCACACTTCATCAATGCTATGTGGGATGAGCTGACCCTTGTGCAGAGTGCCAACAGAGGACTCATGCATCACTTACACCTGACAAAGTGTCCTAAGTGGGACTTTGGTGTTTTGCGAGGGTAATGTGGATATTCTTCACAGGAGCTAAGTTTTAACCATTATGGGTAGGGTTTACACAATCTTTATCTCAATAAAAATGGAGTGTAGATGAAGAGAAACTTCCACTGAAATCAACATGATATTGAGTGTGTTGCATAAATCCCACTGACTCCAGCAGTTTGAGAGCATATCTGGCTGCAGATTTCCAGTTAAAACAAGCTTTTGTTTTAAGATCTCACCTGCATGAAGCATTTCATGGAAACAGTTTGCTTTCAGTGATGTCAGTGGTTTTTGCACAGGCAATGTGGAAGTCTGGACTTCCCAGGAACTGAATACCTGTAGCAGCCTTACAGCTCAGATCATCATGGAATTGACAAGCCCAGGGCTTTCAGGTTTTGCAACGTTCGTGCAGCCCGATCATCTCACCTTTCTACAGCTGGTGAGCGAGCAAGAATAGCACCTAAAGGTCCTGGGATAAGCATGTTTAGACAGGACCCACATTTTGTCTCTGCAGCAGGATTCTGGGATACAATTTTCATGTAAGACAGAGATTCTGGTGATTCTCTCACTGGACTGAAGACAAATCATGGTCTTCACAACTCCAGCTGTCCTATGATGCAAAGGTGAAGAAGACCATCAAGCATGCTAGTTCTTAATATTCTCTGGTTTGGGGTTGGCTTTGACTTGGGCACTGAACAACTCCTTGAAACGTTAGGCTTTCCTAGAAAGAGCAAAAAGTTTGGCTGATGAAAGAGTGCTATCCTTTTATCTCAAAGAAAAACACCTAATTGAAATATGCTTTTTTCCCTGATATTAATTATTTTTATAATTTTCCCTCATAGTGTCAACATTTACTATGTTTTCATTTCGGATCAGGAAAAAACCCCCTCAATTCAAACACAGAGATTTTTCTCACTGAAAACCTTGTGAGGGTATTTAGGACTACAGCTCTGAAGTTCATCAGCACTTGTCTCTCTCTCCTTGAATGGCCAATGAGCCATTAAAACTCAGCACTGTACTGCAACTATGAATGATTCCAAGTTCCCAAAGGGGAATGGAAGATGAGGGCTAATCAGAGAGCTCAAGAGGTGTCAAATCCCCACCATGAGGCCTAATCACATATTTCCTCCTCTGTAAACTGTGACTTCTTTATGACAACAATTTTAGTGTTAACTAATACAAAACCCATAAAGGTGAAAAACGTATATTTTTTCTTAGGAACAAAGACCTCAGTTTCTGACATTCCTTACTTGCTGATGGATGAATATCTCCCATCATAGCTAGCTTCTTGGGTTTTTGGCCTGCCTTGGAAATAATATCTGAACTAGAGCATGGGTTTGCCGGTTGTGTTTCCTAAAAATGGGTAAAGACATGAGGCAAAATCTGTGTTGCTGTTGTTGTCAAACTGTGCTTTTTCTTTGGATTTGTTTATAATTCTTAATTTGTATGTGTTTGGAGAGACACTATGAACTCCCCAAAGTAAGTGGAGAGCAGTACTGCTGAAGAGATTGTAATCCAGGAAAAGCGCTGAAACAAGGCCTGGACTAAAAGAACTGAGAGGCAGAAAGTAGATTTTATTATCTTGTTAGTTATTAACAGAGAATCTTGCACAACTCTAAATTAAATGTGAACATCTTGACTTCTCTTAGGCTTTTGACACAGTCCCATACAACATATTCATCGTCAAATTCCCTTGCTTTCTTTCTCCATGACTTCTCTTCAGCCAAACTGCAGCTATTAAAGTGTTCATCCTTGGCTGTCACCCTAAGTTTTTCTCTTTCAGTCCCTGACAAAATTCTCTTCCTAATATAAGTCATTCTTTGCCCTTTTAATACTTCGGATTAAATCCTAGTTCCTTCTCTCAGCCTTTGGGTCTCCTCAAGGGTCACCATCCCACAGAGTCTCAGTAAAACACTAGATATATTTGTCCCTCTTGTGGCTGCCATATGTCAGAAAGGTATATATTTTTATAAAGTTCAAAAGATGAAAAAAACTTCATGCCTGAGACTTGGCTGCTGCCTAGACTGATGGTAAATATGTGACAATAGACTGCCTAAGGCACTGCCAGGCAGTAACTGACTTTGTTTACCCAGTGGCAAAAAAACCCCCAACCAAAACAAACCCAAAAAACGTGCCAAAGGCACCAGTTTTCCATGGCAGAAGAAGGTAGGTGATAATCTGTTGTAAGCAAGACTGAAACTCCTTGCTGACTGAATTAAGGATTCAGATTTCAACTGGATTTCGTAAGGATTTCAACTCTTCTGAGTTGAAAGATGTGGGGAAGAGGAAGGATTGAAACTAGCTAGTCTCCGAAGAAGGTGGAGCACAGAAGAAAGTGAGGTCCTCAGGATCCATGGGAAAGAGCAGAACAGAAAGTGGATCATCTGCCAGGAGATTGTGAACATGTTACACCTTGCTGTCTGCACCATGGAGGTCACTTTCAGAGCTAAGATGATAAATGTGGAGATACACGTGGCTTTTGTTTCATTGTTTATTTATCAGCTTCTGTGAACTGCATAATGTGAGAGTCTGAGCAAATGCCTGGGATTCTGTGATAATACTCTGGATCTTTGGCCAGTTTTAACCAACCAGTGGATTGAGGCTTCTGCACTCAATCGATGAATATTCAATTGCATTGAATATAATCCAGTCCTGTTGAAATGAAAGGCAGTTTTCCCCTCTCACAATTCATTTGTTCACCAAACATTCCTGTATAAGAATTTTAATCTTTTTAGTATTAAATATTGATGGTAACAGTATATTCTCCTCTGTCTGATTAAATTCAAACCTCCTTATTTTATATTAAAAGCTGTACGAAAAGGTAAAAGGCAAAAAAATTTCCTCAAATATGTTAGTATCCCTGTGAATATGTAATGGACACTTACATATTTTCAGTTGAAGACAAGAGACAGTATTCTCTGTCACAGATATGCACCCTGTGTTTTGTGGCACTAGTGCATCCAGTAAAAGGCATTAAAGGCTGCACCAGGTTCTGGGGGTGTCAGGACACATACTGCCCACAGACAGACCATGTTCCAATGAACACCTCCTTGCATCTGGTGAGAAAGTTGTTCTCAAAGATGCAGTTGGGACTTCAGGTGCTAAGGCTGATTTTGACTCTCTTTGTGCTAAAGACAATTGGCAGAGATTTCCAAACAAAGGGTAGAGATATATGACAAAAACTGAAGCCTGTATATGCAGAACTAAGAGACTCAGCTCCTATAGGTACCTCCATAATCATAAATAAAGCAGAGCCTCATTTAGAGAGTTTTGGTGCATTCAAAAGCCACAAGGGATGAAACCTGGATTTCTGTGAGATAATTTGAGAAAGTGTTCTCAGCTGCCTTTAAAAGGGCATTTGAATTGAGCAGAAAGAGGTCATGACTTCTGTTTGGGGAAAGATCCTCATTACTGAAGACAGGTACAAGGTGAGGATGGATTTTCTGTGTCTGCAGGTGGTAAGCAGGGAAAAGCGTGGTAGGAAATGCTCTGAACCTGGAGGCAGGGCTGTGACCTGTGGAGACAGTTGGAATAAAATCAAGGGCTTCCTGATTGAAAAAATGGGTCTGTGGGTTAGCACTTGAGTGTGGGGCTGTGGCTGCTGGAGGGCTCAAAATAAAACAAGCTAGACTGATTAGATTATGAAACTAGAAGGCAGCAGATCTAATTTTCATTTCTAACTTGCTGTACGATTAGTGCCAACTCATCTAATTTCTCAGGGCGTCAGTTTCTCCATCTGTGAAATGTGGATGATATGACCATCACCAATAAATTGCACAATGCAAGTACAACGTGATATCTACCCCCAGTGCCTTATGGACAGATTTTTATTTAGATACTTCACCACCTTTGAAATTACACTGAATAGGTGATTTGAAAGCTTTGTTGTAAATCTAAATATCGTTGACACATTAAGAAGAATGAGGTGATCAGATGATGAACTGCTTTAACAAAAGAAGCATGTTTAAATCTGGTATAAATGAGTCTGAACTGCAGCGGTAAGAAGGTATTTTTATTTCGGCATTCTGCCAAAATGTGAAGTATTCACATTTTTATACTCTTCATGGACTTTCTTGGAACATAAACAACATATATATTATTGTTACAACTTTTCAGAAGTAAGCGACTCAAATACAATTTCACTATTACTGATGAACTGTGTGAATAAGATTTGTTGTAGAGGAAGTAATTTTGTGAACGTAAAATGGAATAAAAAGGAGAGCTGTATGAAGCATCCATCACAGGATGCATTTTTTGCTTTCTCACAATAAATAGATCAAAGGATATGCATTCATTTTGTAGAAGACTGTGCACTGATTTTAGGACAGTCTTTGCACCAGTAGTGGATGTCACCATCCAGACTTTCCCAAAGTCTTCTACCAACTTCGTAATTTCAGGAGTTGAATATGTCTTTCTAAGAGAAGGTAAAAGAAGATTCAGAGAAGAAGTGCAGCTTAGCCTTTTCCATATAAACCATTCGTGAGTTTTGTGGAAAAAAAGCTATGAGATTAGTCCTAAATTGCACTGAATTGCAACTTCAGTTTCAGTGCTGTAATACAAACCATGCATTTTAATGTGTACATCGTGCTTGCAGCAGTACGATAATACAGAAGCAGAGCAATTACATCAGTAGAATGAACACATTTCTAATGGTATTTGTGTTATATGGATATATGGCTGTTGGCCTGTATGCTGATACTTTCATTGCTGCCATATACATGCAATCTACTTATGGTTAAGGTTGCCAGGCAAGTAATTACCAGAATGGAGTGCTAAGCAAGCAGTCCTGGTGTCAAAGAATCTGACCTTGTGAAGATAATGAGACAAGGAGAATTCAGAACAGATGAAAGCCAAGAGCACCTACTTTATCTACTGACAGCCAGAGAACACCTTCGTGCTCAATCAGTTCCTGCTAATGAGACAAGATGGGGCAAGATGGTAAAACAGCAGTAACGGGCAAACTTTTTTTCAGCTTAATGATCTATAACTTAGTCAGATAAAATTGTCTTTTAAACCAGACAGTAACATAAGTATGAACAGAGAAATACGAAGAATGTACTGAATACATTTTGGTTTTGTTTACATTGTAATGGGGAATGATTAATGGGCGGGGAAATATGCCCTGTAGTGTGGCTGGGGGAAGCTTAATCCATTTAACTTATCAAAGGGAAGGCAAAAGGGCAATGCAATCACTCTCTGAGAGTCCACATCAGGAGAGGAGCATGGCAATGGAGGGCTTTTCAGCCTAGCTGGCAAACAGACAGAGCATATACTGTCCAGAAGATGAAACCGAAGAAATTCATGTGAGAAAAGGAGAGCTTTTATCCATGAGGGTAACTTCTTAGACAACATAGTGAGGGACTCCTTCTTCCTCCATTTAAAATTTTCATTTAATTTATTTTAAATCAAGATTGGATACTTTTTGAAAGTATATGTGCTTTTTTTTTACGTGTCTGTAAACACCTGGTGGTCCAGGGGTGACTGTGAAATCCAGGATCTTAGAGATGTAACTCAGAAATGCATGTTGATTGTCAGTCTGCATACAGCATCTTCCAATATATTGGTAAGTTTAAAGGCATGCAAATTGTAAAAGGTTGAAAACTAATGGACTAGCTAAATTGACTCCTGGATTAATGTTAGGGAGTGTTCAAGTCTCTCTTAAACAGAGTATCAGACTAAAAAATCACTCTGGTCTATTCTAATTTTGCAATCTATAAATAGGACTAATATTGTGGAGCCAGACCAAGATTAGGAAATTGTGGCATATGCTGTAAATTATCTCTTCCAGTGCATGTTAGCTAGGCAGCCTTATGACATGTTTGCAGGGTAGCTAGCTGATTTTCTATGTTATATTCCTGCATTCTCCTTTCCTTGCCATTTTAAAGCTGCACAGGCATTACAAAGTGTTCCTGATGCTTTCACGAAGTTGCAGCCTCATTCTTTCCCTTCTCTATTGAAAACCACTGCATTTATTCAGAGAATCATTAAAGTTCAACAAGACCTCTAAGATCATTGAATTCAACCACTAGCCTAAGACTGCCAGATCCACCAGTAAACCGTGTCCCTAAGCACCACATCTACATGGTTTTTGAACAATTCCAGAGGTAGTGAGTCCACCACTTCCCTGGGCAGCCTGTTCTAAAAGCCTCTAAAGCCTATTCTCTAAAGGCCACAGATTGATGAGAAGATGGAGAGGGAATGGACCCTGGAAAATAGTTCACTGTAGTCTCAATCTTGAAACTCCAGACAAAATTATAATTAAGAAGGGTCCTTGGCAGGTTGATGGCAGAGGAAATATAGGCTTGATACATGAGTCACTATTTGAAATCCTTTTCCTCTACTACTTATAGCACAGAATCTAAGCCACCCAGCATGAACAAAACCACCTCTAAGGCACAGATTAGAGTTTTTGAGGGGCATTTTCCTCTGGGACCAAAAAGAAGGGCACTGTCCTCTTCTGTGTGTCCAGTGGCAAGCAGGCTGAGAGGTTACAGAACCTCAGTTTTCACAACCCCTTTTCACTTCAGGGTTGTCTTCATTCCAAATACAAAGGCCTTTCAGTGGCTGGCACTAAAGTTCAGACCTATCTCTTCAGCTGGAGGCAAAGCCAAGTCCTCCTCTCTGGAAGCTGCTGGACAGAAGTTCTTCTCTTTCCATATTGGGAGAGAACTAAAGTGTAAATCCAGAAGCCAAGGCCAGGAAGGAAAGGAGAAATGTCACTACGGAATTTTCAGAATCAGTTTTTCTGGCCATCCCAGAATTTCACCTAGTAGTTTCTTTCCTGATCAATGAAGAAGCTGGTTGGACTTTAAAAGAAACCCACCACCAGCTCTTGATTTGGTGTTTCAGAGCAACCACATCACTCCTGGGGACTAGATTGGCTCTTATTTGAGGCAAAAATCTAATGGCAGTTCCCAAATACAAGTCATTCCTGAAGTTCAAATAGGCTGCAACTCCTGCTGCAATGCTTCCCTACTTTTCTTAACCCCTCTAATAACCAATGCAATACCTTGCAAAGTGAAGACCCCACCCAGATGGGATGTGATGCTGATTAATTTACGGGCCTGTCAGATCTTGCATGTTGTCATTCAGACACATGTTCCTAGCTCCTGTTTTGTTTTCTTCAGTCTTGCCCTACCCCTTGGTGGTTCCTGATGGTGCCTGGTGGCCCTGTTCCAGCTGTGGCTTGGGGTGCCTGGAGCCCTGGTTTCCTGGGATTGGTGAGTTGGTGGCCCCACAGGGCTTGGTGCTCAGGGTCACTGTGTAGGATGGCAATTGCAGAGCCCCAGGGAAATGCTGTTATTGCAGGTTTGCTCTCAGAAGACCTTCACATCTTTCAGCCACAACTTCTTGCTCTGGACCCTTTCACTTCCATTTTGCACAAAGTATCCCACATGTCAAGAGAGGAGATACTGAAAAGATCTGGAAGCAGTGTTTCTCTTCCTAATGTGTCAAAACTGAGGACTGCAGCTCTTGGTGCCTAGAGCTATTCAATAAACTGTAAGGTTTTTATTTGTCTGTTTGTTTGTTTGTTTGTTTGTTTTAATTGGACAGCTTAAAATTAAAGTCATGCAAGCTGGTGTGAGGGGTTTTTTCCCAGAAAATTAGATCATTTGCTCTATTCACTTTCTTCTGTCCTGTTTTTCTGTTCTCTCTGGTGCTGTTCCAGATCCATCTGACACAGCAGCCCTGGGCACCACTGGCTCAGAGCTTCAGAGTTTCTTTTATTATTTAAAGCTGGTAAGAGTGATAAGTGAGCTGTAAGGGCCCAGATCAGCATAGCTAGAAAAAACCGACAAGAGTTTTGGTCTCACCATCCTGCCTGCATGTGAGAAATCCAGACTCACAGCTGCACAGCGAGCATGGGGAAGGCCCATTGCTGACCTGTGCTCCTGCTGACCCATGCCTTGCTTTCCCCATCTCCAAGAATGAGATAATAAAACCTGTGCAGAGCACTGTAAAAACCAGCTATTGAGGTGAGCAAGAGCTAGGAAAGGGGCATGGACTAAGAACCACTTCCATCTCCCTGTCATCAGTAGCTCAGCTGACCAGAAAAGCACGAGTTTACAGCAAGACTGTTGTATTCACCAAAGGTCTGCTGCAAACTGGTTGTGTGCTAGATGGTTTGGGTTTTTATTCCAAAACTCCAGAGGCATTCCTTGAGGGCTCTGAGCATTTTCCATTGCACCCATTTTCTTTAAGGTGAAAATAATCAAACAGCCCTTCAGTTATAGATCAATATGATTTCAGTGCAGATCAAGCACGGATTGCTCAGCAGCTTCAGGTTCTTCTGCTATCCCACCCAGGGGAATTGCTGAGAGTTCCCTGTGATTCCAGGGAATTGCTGAGACTTTTCTGCTTTTCACTCTCTTGTGCTGGAGTCAGAGTATTGCAGCTAAGTCTGGGCCTTTTTTCTAACATGGTTGTCCTGTCCTCAGTGTGGCAAACTCATTGCTTTACATGATCAGATCACACCTGCCCAGCCCTGACTTGTCCCACTCTTGTCCCATGTGTGAGCTCTCTCCACTCCTGCTGCCCTACAGAATTTGTGAGATGAAGTCAAATGTGAATCTTGTTTAACTGGGGGGAAAAAAAGGTAGGTTGATGCCTCCCTGTTGTTTTAAGGTTTTTCCCATCACATTTAAAAGAGAGGGGAAAATGTGTTTTAAGGAAGAGTGAGAAGCAATTTGCACACCCACTCATACACACCAGAAAAAAATGTTTTCCCCAACTTTAGCCTTATTTTTCTCAGTTGAAGGAGATTAAAAAAAAAATCAAACAATGAAAGCATTTGGCACCAGTATGATTTTTATTGCAGCTGTCATTCTTTTGTTAGAAAAATCTTGAGCAAATGTAACTAAATGCTGAAAATGGGCCCTCTCCTGTTATTTCAAACAACTTCTGAAATAACTACATCAAAATTATATCTGGAAATACGGAATTGTGACTTTTCTTATAACAGCTGAGACGCTTTTGGGAAACAATAATTCCCATGTTAGTGTAGAATAAAGCAAAGAGATTTTGGGGGTTAGAGAAGGACCTTTCCATGTCTTTTAATTCAGCTGTGCTGTGGAAGACAAATTTGTCTAACTATTTTTTTCTTTTGAAGTATATAATGACTAATTTGTATAAATAATCTGATATTTTACAGTCTTAAAAGAAACTGGAATATATGTGTGCATGTGTGCATATGTACACTGATATATAAAAGAAAATTAAAAACAACTTTTTGCATCTTGACTTTAGGTTGTAGTAGATATAAACAAAGGAGGACAAGCTTGCAGCATTGTTACGTTATTTTGTGTTGACTGGCTTTTATTTTTTCCTGTTAATATCTCCTTTTGTGGCTGGTTAGCAGCCAAATGAAACCTGCTTGTTAAAAATAGAGAGCAACACACATTTCTTGGGTCAGTCAGGAGTCACTTCAGTCGCACAGGTAATGTGGCTCGGCGGGGTCATTTTGGACTGCCATTGGCACAAGAAGCCAGTAATTTGTGGGGGTTTTTATGCATGTAGCTAGACTTGATACTGAAGATTTTTAGTGCAAACGAGTGCTTAGAACCCACACATTTTCTGCAAGTTGCAAAAGAAGATTGTTTCATCTCAAAGACAAAAGTAGTGTTTTTCAAAGAATTGGACTATATTGCAAACAGTTACTTAGAGTAGTCTCTTCATTGTGGTATCATTGCACATTTAATACTGAATCTTTTTAAAAGCTGTCTTGATTTCTACAAAATATTTTATGTTGTATCACTATGACCTACAGCTCCAAGATAATGCAGAGAGGGTGGCATTGCTGGGTGCTTAGTCCTAGCAGTGTTTGGAGGGACAAAGATGAGGTCTGTGCACCTGATTCGCAGAGCTGAGGTAACAAGGAGTCCCATGGGGAGGAAAGGGAAGCTGATACCCAGGGATCTAGGAGTGGAATATGATCCTCTGTTAGCAGCTTGTGTTCCATCCCTCCCTGCACTGCTGGCCCTCACTGCAACCTGCATTTTTCCATCACCAGGCAGCTTAAAGCCCCCAGGGTGTGAGCCTGATCTGGGGGAGAAGCAGGTTGGCAGCACACTGGGGCAGTCAGATGCACACACTGCAGGACGCCTGTCAGTCAGGGCCATGGGGATGAGACACAGACGGAGTGAAATTCAGCCTCCTGACAGCTGATGCGGAGCTGACAGCTCTGCAACAGACACCAAAAGTAATTGTTAGGTGCAGCTTTGTGGAAGAAAATGATCTAAGGCTGAGTGAGGCACAAACTGTCACATGAGGACTTAGATGGCAGCATCAGCTGTCCTGCTGTACAGATCCCTTCTGAAAACTTTACCTTAAATTCTACATTTGTTTTTTAAACCCACAACACATAGTATAAATTGGGAGGTAGATTCCAGGCAAATCTGAGCTCGTCTGCTGGAGGATGAATCGTAGCTGAAGGACTGTCAGCTAAAGAAGCGGGTGGAAGAAGACTTGACAGCCCAAGTTTTGCACCTGCTTAGAGAGACAGAACTACCTGTTTGTGCAGAGGGTAGCCCTGGGCAGTAGTGGGAAGGGAAAAGCAATGCTCAGGCTTGAGAGATATGGGAGAAATGTGAAAACCAGGGGATGCTTCTATCTGCTGCTATTTTACTGAAAAAACGGGATTTTTGAATGTTCAGTAACAGCAACAGTAATATCATTACAGACAGGTGCAGTTTAAATATACATTTCATTGAAAAACTTGAATTAGTGTGTTGTTGAGTTTAATTTTTCTTTCTTCTTATCCACTGACATCCTTTTGTATCACTTTGTAACACATTTCACCTTGGTAAGATGTTTTCAAACACATTGAATAAAATATTTCAATTTACATTAGCTGAGCAAATAATACAAATCCAGGATGCTTCCATGACCTCTAAAGGAATAGGCAACTAACTCACTTAAGAATCAACGCTTTAGGCTGAAGATCCTACACAGTCAACATCTTCACATTTTCCTAAATCCACATTTTCTAGAAGCAAATTTCTGAAGTTCCACAAAGAAGAACTGAATTATGGTATTGGATGTAAATTCCATAATTTACCTACTAACAGTTTAGATTTGGAATAAATGTTTGACTACCTCAGAACAGGAGGAGTGAGATTGTGACAAAATCTGTGTAGTGCAGTGCGATGATCTAACTTTAGATAATATTCAGGTCTGCAATTCTGGTCCAGGAAACTCGTCTGATGTGTATCTTTTCTGGATGTACTCAGATTGGGAATTTTGGATAAAAGCACAGAAAGTGTAGCTTCTTGTTAGGAATCTGTTAAACCTTATGGCTATTGATCCATTGCAGTATTGTTTAAAATAGAAGCATACATAAAGGCAACAGTTATGTGGAAACAAAAAAAAAAAAATTAGGGTTTTTCAAAGCAATGAATATGAATTGAATTTCTAAATATCCATGAATAAGTTGACATAATTTTCATAGAAGTCTCCCAAGTTTTCTAAATGTTTATCCTTTCTCTAATCACTGGAAGAGTGGCTGCAGACTGTATTTATTTTATTTTCAAAATGTGATGAGACTAAGAAGTTTAGAAGCAGAATAGCTATTTAGAATAGCTTTCAAATTCAGCATATTTGTGTGCTTCATACAAAACCAAGAGTCCTCAGATCAGTAAGAAGGAAATAAAATGGGAGAAAAGGATGGTTTATGTTTTTGGTGAAGAACTAAAGCTGAATTATGCTGCTCATTCTGTAAATTTTGAGCTTATCACATCTTCCTGTGTGTTGCCTGCCTTGATAGATAGATGAATGACAGATGACATCTGCCTGCATCTGAACACAATGATAAAACACATAGAGGCACTCAGGAAGGATCCATTGTCCCAGTGATGTGCCAGCCCTAGAAAACCTAAAAAAAAAACCAAAAAAAAACCCCAAAACAACACAAACCCTGGGGCTAAAACCAAAACTTGTGGTTTGTGTTTTTTCTCTTTTTTTTTTGTGTGTGCTTGTTTTGTTTTTGTTTTCATGTTGTTTTCTTTTACTGAAATATCTAAATATCTCAAATTATAGAAATCATGTATCTGCATAAAATAATTTATGAATTGTTTTGTCTGATGATTAGACATTCTGGAATGACTGGATGCATTGCCAAATACTTAGCACAGTGTTTTTTACATCTATTGTTTTAAGGCTCTTAAAATTTTTATCTGAGGCTCTTTATCATTGCTTGATTTCCCTTACCACTTTTCTCCCCTGAAAAACTGCAACTGTTTTCTTCTTTATCTGTTGCACTCCAGCCTTACATGTTTTTCTCTCTTGCTTTATTATTTTCCATGCATTTACTTTCTGTCCTCTGCTTTGACTATGTTATCAAAGCAAAAAAACCTCCAACCAACCAAAACTACTCAAACCCAACACCTTTTCACAGAATCACAGAATTGTTAGGGTTGGAAGTCACCTATGGAGATCTTATCATCCAAGCCCTCTGCCAAGGCAGGGTCACCCAGAGCAGGTGACACAAGAAAGTGTCCAGACGGGTTTGCAATGACCTCCCTGGGCAGCCTGTTCCAGTGCTCTGCCACCCTCAGTGTAAGGAAGTTCTGCCTCATGTTGAGGTGGAACTACTTGTGGTTTTGTTTATGGCCATTCCTCCTCCTCCTGTTGCTGGGCACCACTGAAGAGAACCTAACACCATCCATTTTCAGTCATCAGAAATCTCCATGCACTCAGTGGAAGTAGCTGTGGCATTATTGTTCTGGAATTGTGATAAGATGGTTCCTAGGGAATAATCTTAAGTCTATAACTTAATCTTGTATCATCCCAAGATTTTCAAGACCAAGATCTATACTGACAAATGTATGAAATTGAATGGATGTATTTTCTACATGGAATAAACTTTCTCTTTATTTGCCCATTTGGAGTCCTATGGCACTAACAGAACTTGCATTATTAAATTATTATGGATGCCAGGCCCATAATGAAATGATTATCATGGACTAGATGAAGGGAGATAACTACATGCACCCTCTTCTTTTAGCCCTATTTTCTATGATTGTGCAACCTGTGCAAATCAGGTAGAACGTAATTAAGTCTAGAGAAGAAAACATAAGTTTGCTATGTTAAATGTTAATTGTTGATCTGGGTGCAATCTATCTCTGAAAATAAAATCAAAGTATCAAGAAGGTAGGAAAGGACACCCGAAGATCATCTAGTCCAATCTGCTCCTCAAGACATTTTTCAAGAAGTAAACAAAACTGTTACTTGTTGTTTCCCTGGTGACTCAGGCAAATATAAAAAAATACTAGATAGTTACTTCATTATTCAGATCAATCTTTTCTAGTTATGAGGCAAACCTTAATTACAGCATCAGTCCATTACACCTGGGCAGACAACAAGCAGATTGAGAGAATTTCTTCAGATTTTGCAGACATTCAAAGGTTCAAATGAATACTAAAGTTAAAAGTGAATAAATATTACCTCATAGCATTTGCAAAATCTTAGCCCCTTTCTTCACTCATGACAGTATTGTGATCTGATTTTTACCTGCACAACCATATTTGATATTCAGGAATATTCAGGAACAATATTCATCAAATTGTTCTTCAACTACCTTTTGCTCTGTGGTTGATTTGTATCACCTGGTGTTGCAAACACTCTTTTTTTGCATGACTGAAAACCAAAGCTAGGAAAGCAAAATATTGCAAAGAAAACATAATGCCACATGGTACAGTCAATTAATGAAGTCAGGGATTCTGAAATAGGACTGCAACACGCAGTGTCTGGTCAACTAGCTAAGGCTTCCAAGGACTTCTTGAGGTTTTTAGAACATCTTTGCCGTCACTGAGGATGGAAATGTTTGTCAGTTATCTAACCCAAATCTCAGGTTGGCTGCTCTCTAGGCTGCATGTGATGGAGCTTTTAAAGATATTTTAAAATAATTCTCTTATAGGGCTAATTTAAATTGAAAACAGCAGGAAATAAACCTACTGCTAATTTTTAGATAGATGTCACAAGGAATTTTGCAGTAAATCTCCCCAAGTCTTTGGCTCAGTGAAGAGTGAAGATTCTTATGGATGTTGACAGAGTTGCTCTGCTTTCTACAAAATAATCTTAAACCTCACATATAAGTGACTTAAACCTCACATATGCTCAATGATAGCAGAACCACATCAGTAATGGACCTAAACTGACCTAAAGTAATTCTAAAAGTTTCTGGTTACCTAACAATTGTCTTTTGTTTTAATAATGAAAAAAAATCCATGTACTGTGGTTGCTTGAAAAATAAAGACTCCTGATTGAGCTATTAGAAGTCAGTAATAATTCATAGTAAACTTTAAAAAAATCTGTAGAGGTTTTGTTTTACAAACTCTTCAGAACATTAATTTCACATCCTGTTCTTTAAAATGTGTTCACTTTTGTGGTGATAATTATTGAGGATGTGAGTGAATCAGAGTCTGAATCATTTAAGACCTCTACATCCATGAATAATGTTCACCAGTGACTATTTCTCAGCTCCATATTTATGCAGTAATTCCAACAATGAAGTCTTGTTGTGTTGCAAGGAAATAAACATTAAAGTAAACAGCTTGTTCTGTATTGAGATGATTAGAGGAGGAATTCAACAAAGACTTGACTGCTGTCAGTCCAGTTAGGAGTTTATTATCCAAAGCTGTTGTGATAAGAGTTTTATATCAGTGGATACAGGCTATTCAAGTTTCCTGGGACTTTAAGGTGAATTCAGGTCATTCATTACTTTTGTTGGCACTATAAACCTGTAGAATTAGGAAGGAGAGAAAAGAGATAAGTATGCTACAAATAGTACAAATAAATATGGAAGAAATCACTTTAACTCCCTAGTTCTTCCTGTATGAAAATCTGTCTCCCTTCTTGATAGGAGCACAAAAATAAGAAGGAAGAAAAAAACCCACGAAATTTCCTCTTCCAGCCATACTGTGCATACTTTCTTATGCATGCAGGACATCCTTTAAAGCTCTCAAGCCTTTGCACTCTGTAGCTGCTGTTGGTTCTTTGAATGGTGGAATTCAACACCACCAATGCAAACAGCAGAGAAACTGGGGATTTGCCTAAAAGACCATTTCTTGTAGAATGTGATTAAAATCACTGTAATATATACTGTGAACACCCCCCAATTTATATGTGACTTGTGGAAGAAGCTGTGTTGAAATTTGTGGTTCAGTTGCAATGGTAGTAGATCTTCTCAGCACCTTTGCATTGATTATAACTGGACATTTTTCTTCATCTTGAGTGCATTCCTCTTCTTTTTATTCCCAAAGGAGTTGAAGGAGCGAAAAAAAGGGCAGCTATGCCCCCCAGTTTTCCAAAATGATAGTATGATCTTCCTATTTCCTATTTGTTTCCCTCAGATAACTCTTTGCCATGAAAAATGTAGAAAATTAATTTCCTGTTACATAGCTTCTAAGCAGACTAATCTTGCTTGTTCATTGCATTAATTGTTCTGTTTTATTAATATCTTAATAGTTAGTCTATTTCTAATTATAGGATGAGAGCTGTTTATTCCTTCTCCTCTGATTAGATGTAGCAGAGACCTTACACCCTCTATGCTCTGTATCAGGGAGTGGTCTGATGGTTATCTTACTGCCTTGGGTGTTTATGGCAAGTGAAAAGCTGCAGGACTTAGCTCACTGGAAATTTCATTCTTGGAGAGGAAAACTAAGCTACTGTCTGGAGCAATGTTAGAAGAACATGTCTGGTTTGAGATCTTGTTAAGCATCCTCAGATATACAAATGGTCAAATGTGAGTCTTATGAGGGATGGAACTGAGTTGTGTTATAAAGGATTCGAGTTGCAGTTAGTTCTTGCTTTTCATAACTGGAAATCAACTTGAAATTTTATGTAGTTTTTCAGGGTTTTGAGGTTTACTGCCATCAGTACTCAAGTTTCACTTAGAAATCTTGAAATGACCATCATCCTAGTTATACCCACTTAAATGAGCAAGCTCAAAATATCTTGCCCTTTTGGGACCTATATAGTGTTTCCACTATCAGATTGTGATGTTCAATGATACATTTAGAAAATAAAAACGCAAAGAATCTGTCCAAGTAGAGATGATATAGATGGATACTTACAAAAACATTAGAACACAGTCCTACAGTGTCCTACAATCCTTTCTCTCATGAGCTGTTTTAAATGAGTATCCTTTCTAGAGGGGAATACTCTTCTATTTGTAGGACCTGATCTGCAAACTATTTGAGATCTCAATTTTACCACTGTATCTCCTGTCTTCAGAATCTATCTTCCAAAGGCCCAAATTCAAAACAAGGTGTTGAGATGAGGTGAGATGAGTAGAGGTGATGCAGCCAGTCACCCGCCCCTCCCCCTCAGATAATTATCAGGGGACACACACTGAATGCTCAGACTCCCTCTCTTCTATTCCATGTGTACAGAACCTGGCAGATGACACATCCATTCAACCCTACACTTACTATTAAACACCTTTCAACAAACACAAGCAAAACCACTCCACCTTACTAACACTAACTCCTGCTTCCAGTGGAAAGCTCTTGCAGTTATGGAGGGGGAAGCATCGCTGTGTGGGGAGCAGCACGTCCTCCTCTGAGCATGGCTGCTGTCGGGACAGCTCCGTGTCTCACGCGAGTGTTGGTGCAGGCTGCATTTCAGCACATCTGGGAGTCCTGCTGCCCACTGAGCCCATCATAGGCTGACTGACACCCTTTAAGGCAAATGTAGAAAGTTTGCTGCAAAACCTGATATAGTTTTTGACATTGATGGATATGAATAGTGAGAAATGTCAGTTCCAGATGAAAAGCTACTGGTGAAACAGCATCCTCCAAACATATTCCTGTGATATCACAGCAGACTTCAGCAGCCTTGATTTTCTTGACACAGAAGCTAGTAACTAGCGGTCTAGATATAACTTCAGTTACATTATTTTCAAACAGTTAAAAAGGCTGTAGCCTGATTTTCAGAGTGCATTTTCACTCCTAACATGGAGGAAAGTTGTTTTTGTGCTGTTGGATACATGGAATATAATACATATACATGTATGTATTCAGGCATGAATGTAGGTCTGCAAAGCAGCATTCTCTTTCATCATCTCACTTTTACCTAGCCAAAAATCCAACTGCCTTGGTAAGAATACAGAAAGACACCTGTTTAAACAGATATAGATTTTAATTCTGTCCTCAAAATACTAGATTTTCTCTCCAGAATTAGATGTCCTTACCCTGAGAGTTAGAGGACTGTATTAGTCTCTAGGTCCTGTCTTGGCTGATAAAAGGTTGTTTGTTTGTGTATTAGTTGATTGCATTTTTGCTTTTAAAAAATACTTAGACATTGTTTCTTGACTTTTTACAAACATCTCTGATTTATGAAAAAAGTTTACAAAGAGAAAAAATTTAACCAATCCTACTTAATGACATATTAAATTATATTTTTTACATCACTTGTTCTTACTGTTGTTTTTAAGGAAGAGATTTTAAGCCATTTTTAAGAAAAAGTTATTGCTCTACTTGGATAGATTTCTAAAGGTAGGAACATGACTTCACATACAAAAAAATATGACAAACTGTCCTCAGAAGACATTTGAAAATTTTTACAAAGCTTTCTCTGTGAATGCTTTTGCTACATCTGTTCCTTACATACAGCAAATCATACAACAGTACAACAGTTTTAACAGTGTTGAGGATGTGCAGCACTTACCACATTTGCAGGTCATTCATCAAATGAAAAACTTTTACCTTAAAGCTGCCCTCTTTCATGCTGTAGGTATAGTGAAAAGCTAAAGTCAACAGAGATATTTTATTTGAATATTAATGAGGAATATCTCTTTGCTGCTCAAGGTCTCATGTAATGCCTAATAAGGGGTAAGAATAAACGTTACTGGAAGTAATGAAATTTCCTCTCTCACTCCTTCTGTGGTAGTGAGTTATTATGTATAAGTGAATTATTGAGACACAAATATTAGGTTTATAACATTTGTACATCGCCTGGTTCACCTTGGGTGAATGACTTGGGGACTGTCATCTAAGCTTGTTACAGACACTTTCTAAGATATTAAAGACACTTCTATAGGATAAAGATGATAAAGAAGATAAAGACACTGCTATAGAATATTTCACAGAAAGCTTAACTTTGGTGCACTGAATCTTCTCCTCAGGATGCTGAAAAAAACTAAAGCTTCTCAAGAACATTCTGTTTGTTTCTTTGTAGGTTGTATTGGCATGTTTAGGGTTCCTGGGCTAAGAAGAAGAATTTTGTTTCCACCACCTCTTGTAACTTCTGTTTGTTCTGGGCTTGATTAAGTGCCTTTCAAGCATGGTGGAAGCAACAGGGTTGTGTGGATGTCCACTGCCAAAGTGAAGTCAAAGCCACATATTTCACACAGTCACAGAGTGGCTGAGGTTGGAAGGGACCTCTGGAGGTCATCTAGCTCAACCTCCTACTCAATCAGGTCATCCAGAACAGTTTGCTCAAGAAGTGTCCAATTAGATTTTGAGTACCTTCAAGGATGAAGGCCCCAGAGCTTCTCTGGGCAACCTGTGGAAAAAGGTAGAAAGTAAAACTTATGTTGAAGAGAAGTTTCCTGCATTTCAGTTTGTGCTTATTGCTTCTTGTCCTGTCACTGGATGCCACCGGAAAGAGCCTGGGTCCATCTTTTCATTCCCTTCCACCAGGTATTTATACAAATTAATAAAATACTTACAAGGCTTCTCTTCTCCAGGCTGAATAGGCACAGCTTTTTCACCATACATCAGCTATTCTGGTCCTTGAGTCATCTTTATGGCCCTTCCTCAGACTCTTGTGCAGGGGAGCACAAACTTAGTCCCAGCACTTAAAACGTGTCTCACTGGGGCAGACATGAGGGAAAGGATTATCTCTCTTTACCTTCTGGCAACATTTTCCCTAATGGAGAGCCATTCCTCCCAGTTATATATAATCTGAAAATTTGCTGAAGGTGCCCTCTTTCTTGTTGTCCAGGTTATTAATGAAGATGTCACCTTCTGAGGCCTGAGGTGAGGCTGACTGGCTTGTAGTTCCCCAGATCCTCCTTCTTGCCCTTCTAGAAGATAGGAGCAACATCCTGTCCTCAGGAATCTCCCTGAACACCTGAACCATTAAAAGATAATTGGGAGTGGCCTTGCAATGACATCATCCATCTCCCTCAGAACCTGTCCGTGCATCCTGCCAGATCCCATGTAAGTTCCAGTTTGTTTAAATATTCCCTAACCTGGCCCTTCTCTACCGAGAGTGTCTGCCTTGCTCCCGACCTCCACTAGGGAGTCGGGGGTTCCTGAAGGCCAGTCTTACTGGTAAAAGGGTGAGGCATTCAGGACCCTGGCCTTTTCCCTGTCCTTTGTCACCAGGAGCCCTGTGCCATTCAGCAGCAAACCCACATTTTCCTCATCTTCCTTTTGCTGTTTCTGTACTTGTAGAAACATTTCTTGTTGCCATTTACATCCCTCATCAGATTTAACTCCAATGGATTTTTGGCTTTCCTAACCCCGTCACATGCTCAGACAGTATCCCTATACTTCTGCATAACCTGACCCTACTTCAATCTCGTGTGTTTCCTTTTGGAGCCTGAGTTTAAGCAGGAGCTCCTTGTTCAGCCATGCAGGTCTTTTGCCAGCTTGGTTTGACCTCCCAAACATAGGAATAGTAATTGGGATAATTTCCAATCTTGTAGGTGGTGGTCCCTGAAAATCAACAAGTACTCCTGCACCTCTTTTCTCTCCAGAGCTTTATCCCATGGGATTCTTCCGAGCAGCTCCCTGAAGAGGTCTGAGGCTGCTCTCCTGAGGTCCAGAGCTGGGAATTCTTCTATTTGTGTTGCTTCCTCCCCTCAGGATCCTGAACTCCAGCATCCTGTGATCACCGCAGCCAAAGCTGCTCCCAACCTGCACATCCCAAACAAGCTCTCTCATGTTTGTAAGTATGAGGTGCAGCAGAGCACGTCCCTTTGTTGGCTCTGTGATCACCTGTTTTAGGTATTATCAATACCTTCCAGAAACCTCCAGGATTGCTTGTGCACTGCTGTTTTGGCCTTTCAACAGAAAATGGGATATCCAAGAAGGCCAGGACCTGTGAATATGAGGATTCTTCTTTGAAGGAATGACCATCCTATGTACTTTAACGGCAAGGTTGAACAGTCTCTCTTTTTTAGGTCAAGGCATGTCTTCAAAATGTTCTGGATTTAAGATAGTATACTTATTTTTGCCCAAAATACCATGCATGTCCAGCTTCGTATCTGGGATAATAAAGTTCATGTCATACAAAAAAATGTAACTTTTGAGAAGATACATAGAAGTATTTCTAATGTACATGGCTGGCTTTCATAACCAAGCCATCAGTGCTCTGAAGGTAATCTAGAATATTCTGGTCCATAAATTCAAGGAGTGAAGGACAAAATTTATCTCTGATTTTGAGTTCCCATTTGACATCTCTTATGTCTTTATTGGAATGTCTCTCCTGGACAACATCATGCACCTCTGGTCAAACTCTGTCCTTTGCTAAGCAAAAGGATTTTATAAGAATTTACCTAAATCTCCTTCATTCAGTTACAAGCTCTTTTTTTTTTTTTTTCTTGGATAAATTCAATCCCCTAAATGAGATTGGGGTGCTAGAAGTTATGGACTGTCTCTTGTTTTGCATTGCCATTTTCTTGGAGTAGTTCATGAGTCCTTTAATCTGCAGGATTAAACCTGCATTTCTGGTGCCCACCACCCCAGCCAAGGCTACTGCCTGGGTCAGAGAGTTTGGGTCACACCACTTTTTCTAGCTAGTGTGGCAGTACAGCCAGTACTCTCAGGACGTGATGTGCTCAACCCTACTACCTCTGGCTGGGGTTCAGCACCGGTCTGCCTTAGATTTCAGTCTGTAGATGCAAAGAAAAGCCTCTGTCTCTATAACATGCAGTGAGAAGCTTTATGGGGACATCTTATTTTTATTCTATTTTAGAATACTTTTTTCTCTTTGTGTTATGCTGTAAGTGATTTCACTCCCTACCTTACACCAATACAATGTGGCATTATGATTTCTCTTGCAAGTTAAATATCTTCGTGAAATTTATTAGTAATTCTTAGCTGTATCTATTTATTTTGATTTAATGGTTTATTTTGAATTAAGATTAATTCAGTGATTACATGTGGATAATTTTTTCAGGGGATTAAATTTGCATCTTCATATTTTTTTTCTAAAATTTCCCAAAGTGAAAGGCTTAAACTGCCATTTTCATTAAAATATGCCAGTAGTGTGACCGGTATTTTTAAAGACACAGAAATTCAGAAAACAAAATCTATCTTCTCGGTAGTTAATGATCAAACAAAAATCTCACTGATTCTGAAGTAACTAAATTAGAGTCCTTGAATTTTGTGCCCTTTATTCAGGTTTAATTACCTGTAATTTAAACCCCGGTTTTAATTCTCATTGTGTTGATCCCATAGCTTAAAAGCATATGCTAATCAAATACAAAAATGGGAGATGATGTGTCCTTTAATATTTCTACAGATTCATTGAATGGGGTCACTTTTGAGCTAGGTCACTTTTGATGCAGATTTCTGTAGCTGCAGTACTAGATTTTGACCACTGAGTGTCAGACACTGAATAATCTTTTGACATTTTTTACCTTCTTGTTTCAACTGTTGCCCTCTGCAGCACAGTGTTAAAAAGAAAAAGTTATGGCAGATCGTCCTAGCTCTGCTTTAACCAGAAAAAAATTATCTTGATTGTTTGATAGATTAAATTCCCTCACTAAGACAGCGAGAGAACAAATCTGGGCTTGCTAAAAAGAAAGCTTTACAGCACACACTATGACAAGTGCCTTGTTATGTGTGTTACTGGTGGCACAGCACTGCAGAAAGTTGTATTTTACTGGTAAGAATTTGTGTGGGCAGCTAAACTCCTGTTCATGATGTCGCTGTTACATACTGTTTGTTCTTCCTCAAAAACAGAGGATAGACATCACCTAAACTGCTTCTCAGGATTATTCTGGGATTTATTATCTGGCACTGTGAGATGAGGATATCCCCATGTCTATCTCTGTTATGTGTTAAGGGTGTGTGTATCTGTGTTAGACAGCTTTGGTGAGGGCTTTGAGAACTTTCTTGGTAAGACACAATTTAAACAAGCAGCAACTTCTTTGCTAGCACATTCAGTTTCCCTTTCCTCTGAACTTTAAACTATTGCAAATACACAGATGAAACATTGACACATAGGCCTGACCTTATGGCGCTACTGTTGCTACCTCCGGGAATCCGCTGCCAGAGACATAACTGAGGCAAGAGCTTGGTATCAGTGAGATAATAGTCATTGCTCTGTTAAAACGAGAGGATACAGTTGTGGCAGCCACCGCTGCACCCATTAAAGACAGAGCTGCTACTGAAGTAACCGTCTACTTCACCTTCTCTAAGGCTTTTCATTATAGGTCTCTGGCTTTCAGCTGATCGTATCTGCTGAACTTACACACTTGTCTTGCTCCCTTGGTGCTTTCCCTTAATGTGTCTGCATGATAAAAAGAGGGGTCTCTCACAATGGATTGCAGAAGTGATGCCTTAGGATTTAGCTTTTATATTTTTCAGATCCTGTACTGCTTTAGTGTGTAACTCTAAAACTCCATAGCCTGTTAGCTACTGTTCTCCCATTCTGGTTAGACATAACAAACCCTCTCTGGGCCTGAACTCAAGGACACGTTGTTGTCCCAGGCCCTGAAATATGTAAACTGAGCCTCTGGGAAGGGGGAGCAAACTTAGGCTAAAGACATCATTACCTGAAATTGTAATTGGAGAATTAACCCTGATATGCAAATGGACAAGACTTAAAAATTGTGAAAAACCTGTGACCCAGGGTCCATCTTGGGTGGAGCCCCTCGGAGGCTTTTGACTCCCAAGGTGTACCTTTGAAGGCCCTTCAATAAATACCTGCTTTTATTCTCTTAATCTTGTGTAGCCTCTGTTTTCAGGCAGCCACTTCAAGGCATCAGAAGAAATAGGCAGAAAAAACATGGCAGAATTGGAAAGGACTGAAAATCTGAGCTAACCTGCAGCAAAGAGATGCCAATGACTGCGGCTGGGAGCAGAAGGAGAATCCCAGGTGACACAGAGCAGAAATGGGGGGTGCAGGGGTAGGGGACATGATTGTTAGGTGTGTCTACAGTGGATATAAAATCCTCAGCTTTGTTTCAACTCATGCAGAAGAAAAAATTACAGTTCTGTGCAAGGAAGCTTACTGTAGGGAAATACCTAAATCAGCATTGCCTTTGAAACCTTACATCATTCACTAGTGGATGTTTAGAAGTCTTGGTAACGGCCACTTAATGTCTTGTTTGTAAGATCACCTCAGGAATTTGCAGAACTAGGTGGAATCTCTGTAGTTTTGCTACAGAGCTAAGATGCTATGCTTCCAGAATTATGCATATGATTTTTTTCTAGTTTTCTCTGCTACGTGATGTTGTAAAGTGTTAAACACTTTGGGAAACCACTTGAAGGGCAATCAACTAAACAGGACCCAAATGTCTCTGTGCCTCAGCATCTGTCCCTTCTGCAAAGTGTCCTTGCTCTCATCTCTCAGGCATACTGGAGAGATACATTCGTAATGGCTGTGGACCAGTTGCTGTGAAATGACATCATCACAGAAAATTCCAGGAGGTGATGAATAATTTCATACTTGATTTAACATTGATCTCTGGCACTGCAAATAAAGTCTGATCCATCCCCTGAAAAGAGGTACGTAGAAAGGTTGAATAAAAGTTTGAACATCAGCTGTTTTGCACATCAAATGAGGCTGGGATATGATTCTTTGGCCATAGCACATTGTGTACTCTGTCACACAATAGAGTATTTCACCTCACAGTGCTTATAGACAATAGGGTTGGATGAAATTTGGACAGGCAGCTTTCTTTTTCTCTTGTTTTCTAACTTATTTTTCTTTTAACATGATTTTTAATCTCACAGCCCAGCTGTAAGAAAGCAGATCCTGCTTTCCTAAGAACAGGGTGTTGGTTAATTCACTGTCCACTGAGAATAAATGTTTCTGAGAATGCTTTCCTCAGTAGTGATCTCTCTTCTTTTTTCCTGTTCTTCATCTATCAAACACTAGATAAGTTGTTTTTAGAAATGCAGCTTTCAATTTTAACCTGGTTTATGCAGCACTTTCATCACAATTCAGTCTTTTGTAATCTGATCATTTATAAAATTGCCCAAGGAGGAACATTGTTTCCAAGAACTGTGAGTAAGATGCCATTATGAGGATCTAATAACAAAACCAAGAGTTTTTGATCAAAAAGGAATAGCCTGACTTGGGAACACTGTATTAAATAGCTAAACTTAAAATCAATCTATTATGTTTAAGGCTTCAAGGTAGTAGGAGAGGACAGAGAGAAACCTGGGCTGCAGGTTTGTCTCCCTTTCCGTATTGTCTGCTGCCCACCTGGAGGCTCAATGTCTTTACTTCATTCAGGTGATTTTGTGGCCCTCTGCTCTACAAGACAGTTTACATTTTGCCTTCGTACTCTGTCTTTGTTTGAAATACAGGTGTCTGCTAAGGAAGGCAGGACCCCCCCC
>VXAZ01002124.1:0-27284 GCA_013399875.1 Gymnorhina tibicen | reverse complement strand
CAGTCCAATGCAGTGGTAGCTGCAGTTCTCTTTGAAATGGTCCTGTTGAAGTGGTGATCCTGTAGAAGGAGAAGTCTGGTCCTCCTCTGAAAATCCAGTGGTGGTGTAGTCCTTGTCCTCTGGGATCCCAGCAGGTAAGGCAGCTTGTGCTGTTCCAGGCCCCAGATTTTATCCTGGTGGGAATGCTTGGCTCCTTCCCCCTGGGCGGAGCATCTCACAATGGGATGGTGAGTCATGGGGCAAGGCACTGATGGGGCCATTAACAGGAGATAGTCCAGGTGCAGGTTATCTCTGAGTCATACAGCAAGGCATTGTTGGGCCCATTAACAGGAGATAGTCCAGAGGGAGGAGGCAAGGAACATCGGCACATCTGGTTTTCAACAGCTCATGGTAAGAGAATACACTGTAACCCAGGACATACTCTTTGTAAAAGATTCCTGCACAGAGCAAAGCAGAGTACAAAATATCCTGTGCAGTCCCCACAAGGAGACTGACCCTCTGTTGCACAGCACTATCCAGCTCTTTTCTCTTCAAGGAAAAGAGGGGAGCTGAAGCAAAATGTAAACCCTACAATGAACAAAATAATTAACTGAAATTTTAATTGGACAGGAACAGGGCCTTACTTCTGAAAGCCTTGCCTGCTAGCACATCTTCTGACTTGGGTGGTGCTGCCGTTCATGTCTCCGGCTGCAACAGGTACAAACAAGTAGTCCAAAGGTAGAAGCAGATTACATAGACTTTTAATATCTGAAAATAAATTGAAATGCTTGATGTCACAGGATCCAGTGTGTTTTTGTAATGGGCTATAGGGATAATAATAGGAAACTTGCATTTTGCTCCCGGTTGGACTGAGCAGGACTCAGTATTACACAGATGCAGGTGGCTTTTGTTTCGAGTCTGCAACCTGCTGGATCCCACTGAGCTTTATTTGTCTCAAGATTTTGGTGGTCTGGAAAAGGCGTTTCAGACCACTGTCCAAAGGGTGGCCCATTTAAATGGGTGGTAGAGCGAATCTCCTTCCCTTGCTCCTCCATCCCTTAAACATCACATCTGGCTAGAAGTTCTGCTGCTCTCTGCAGGTTTGTCTGGGTCTGCAAGCAGAGGTAGCTCTTGGGAGACAGGAAGGCAAGTAGTTGAAACAGTGAATACAATAAGCTCTAATCAATTTAGACAGGACACTGTTGGTCTCTATGGACTATTTTGCAGGGATCTCAAAGGAGAGCTTAAAAAGGCAGCTTTATTGCCTGGAGGCTTGACAGAAGTTAACACTTCTCCTTGAAAAGCGCAAGTCAAAATGGATGAAAATTGCTACATCTAAAGCACGGATGAGTTTGGTGCATGAATCACTAGGAAAAAAACTTTACAAACTGTTTTGCAAGAGGACAAGCCTAGAGAGCTCCCTACTGGTCTTTAAATACCTGTGAAGATGTTTTTTCAGTATTGCAGTAATTGTGAAAACCATGACAATGGTGGTGAGCCAGTTACACATTTTGTTTTGTATTATGGTAAAAACCATGTAAATCTCTGATACTTAGGTACTATAGAATGCCAAAATCTCCTCCAGAAAAACAAACAAAGGTAGCTAGCATCAGGTCAATTAAAATATGCTTGGATGGTTTTTTTTTTTACACTTCTAAGTTCTTTGTGATGTAAATAAAATCAAGAAATTTTCTTTAACTTGGGAATAAAATTATTTGATGCTATACCCCATATAAATAAGATTTTACAGCAGTTTCAAGATTGGAATTCTTTCTGAGATCAGAAAATTTATAAAAGTAGCTCAGGTCCAGTTTTGACTATTCAGTATTTTAGAAACAAAAAAAAATATTGTCTTAGCAGCCTCTCAAACTACCTCTGCTCACACTTAGCACTCAGGATTTTTTATTTCTACTAGTAAGTCTTGCAGTTGAAAGTGAGATACTGTGTGGCAAGAAGCTGCAGGCAGATGTGCATTGTGGCTCACAAGAGTTTTTACTAATACGAAGTTCATACTCAGTGAGAGCACAAAATGCATCCTGCCAGTTTCCATAATAGAGCCCACTCCTGAGCAAAGGTAACATGCAGAAATGGCACTGTTATGGGGCACAATCAGCCAGACAGACCAGGACAAAAGGGGCTTATCTTGCAGTAAGTTAATTTGAACAGGAAAATATCTATTTTGGATTGAAATCTAATCAAGTGTTTGAGACAGTTCTGTTTGGAAAGGGCAGATGATTTTCACTTTGAATTGCTTCATTGCAAAATCTCTGCCAAATTATCTTGCTGGCAAGATGGAGCCACCTGGCATTTTTCAATGGCTGCTGGGAGTGGCTGCATGCCAAAAATTTGCCAGACTGCAGCGATTAGTTTTAAAGAACTTGGCCTGTGCTGTCCTTTCTCTGTGCAATGTCCTTGGGTCTCTCAAGCCAGGCAGATTCCTGCACACTTATCAGGAAGGATGTGGAGCTTTTGGAGTTAGGGAGGATGCTCTTTCATTTGCAGTTTTGGTCACCATGAGGTAACATGGCAAATTTCTGGTGTTGCCAGGAATCTCCTTGCTTTTTGCCTTCAGTCTTCCACTATGAAGCATTTGTTGAAAGGCAAAGATTGTGCATAGCTGCCTTTCAGTTTTGTGGAGTAATTATACTTCTGGAAATGAGAAGGTTGCTATGCTGGGAGGCCACAATGGGAGGCACAGGCATTCTTGGCCCTATATCCATTGTGAATGTCCACAATGAAGAGGCTCCTGTGCCACTGATTAGGAGTGCCCTTTGTTACAGGACATTTTTTTCCTTAGCAAATATGTAGGTTTGATAAAGCTCCCAAATGCTGAATAATGACCCAAGGCCAAGCACCAATTAATAGTCTAGTTTATAAATGGAGAAGGAAACAGAATCTGCCTTTTAGCCTTTGAATAGCAAGCCTGTTTTAAACAGCTTGACTGTCATCTCTTTAAATTCACTTAGAAGATCCGTGCGCTTTAGCTCATTGCCTGTGTGGATCTCTGCCCTCCCGGGCAAGTTTTCCAGGACCTTGGTGTAAAAGAAGCTTTGGCCTGCTATTTGTGTATTACTGAAACTTCTTTCAAAACTGCTGTGACAAGTAGAACAGCACTATTATAAAGCAAGAATTTTGGGAAATGTGCCTTTGGAACTTTTTAGGAAGGAGGAGGAGAGACCATCTGTTTTGCTTGTCACAATTCTTGTTTGTTTAAGATGTGAATTGCCAGAAATGTGGAAAGATTGGGTACAACGACAAGTGATAGAGTAATTTTCACACTGGACTTATGGGAAGCATGTGTTGTCCATCTGTGTGATTCTCATTTTATGCAAATTTAGGAAATATAGTCTTATGTCTAATTGTCCAAAGGTAGTTCTGAACATTCAAATAGAGGAAAGATACCACGCCATATCGTCAGTAGGCCTTCATTTGGCTCTGTAACACGCCAGTTCAGAATGCTGCTTGTTTGAATCTACAAATCATAATAAACGTTTATATTTAGAATCCCATAAAATAATGTTTCAGGGTCTGCAAAACACTTCAGACCCATGCTTGGGTTTTCCTGGAAGTGGAACAGGATGCCACAATTTTCCTGACCCTCCTAAGCAGGTGTTACCAACCTGCCCTGAGTCATGTGCTGGATCGTGATGCTAGGGGAATACTAGTAGAGGCTGGTGAGAGTCTTCAGGCTGAAAAATACATAGCTGTACATGGTTAAAGCTTAAACAAGGCATATCTGAGCTTCTGGGAAGAAGCTTTACTTTAAGGTTTGTTTTGGGGGAGGAAAGTGTTTATTTGCCTTCTTAAAAAAGAAATCACACTCCTTGGAGGGTGATGGAAGTTTTACCTGGAGCATATTGCATTTTTCAGAGCTCGTGAAAATGATACTTCCCCTTATCTACCCTAAGCAGTTTCATTGAATAGGTCCCGAAAGATACACTTTCCCCCCACATTTTTTCCTTTTTATCAGTTCATGGTTTGTCTACAAACTGCAAAGGACTCTGTATTTTTTTCACTCAGTGTGACATCTGGAAATGTGACTAGAAATAATTCTTAATTCCACTGTCATTGAAGTGCAAGCATTCCCAGTTTAAAATACACTTTTTTGAGAGTGTTCAGTCAAGGATTGCTTCAGTGCTTGATCTTGTAGAAAGAGAAAAGAGATCCACATGTAGTGAATATGAGATTCTGTTTGGAATTCCTATTGGAAGTTCCAATGAAATATTTTCCTTTGTTGATGATTCTTTAAAAGGTACAATGCCAGCAGTACCAAAGATTTAGGTTTGTGCTTTGTTGCTTACTGAACCCTCTTTAGACAGACACCCTGGTTCTACATACCGGCTTTTAGGATCTTTTTAGCTGTCTGTTGTTGTTGTTTGGATGATTTCGAGTCGATTCCCATTTGTGATTTAAAAAATATTCTATTTACTGTATGGTGTATCATTAAATCAGAAAAAACCAACCATGCAAGAAGACAAGTTTTTTAATAAATAGCAATATAGTGATGGTAATTTGTAAACACACTGATTCTGACTCCCTGAAATCTGTCTGGCTTTTGAGGCGAGCTCTGTTGTATTTGTGAGCAGAATGGAAATCTTGTTCATAATGCCTGTGGGTCAGTTCTGTGATATCTGATGTCAGAAAGGCTGCCGCTGAATACTGGAAAGAGAGTGTAGCAGGACCCCAGGTTTTGGCTGGATCAAGAATACTGCTGTATATAATAAATCTCAGACACCTTTAGGTATATGACGCTAAAATGGTGTAGGAGAAATGGACTGAATAAAGGGAAGATAGGGACCACCACAATCAAAGAAAATGAGAGATTAAGCAGAGCCTTATCTTGCTATGGGTCTCACATGGTGAAGGGACAGAAACTAGAGAAGTTAGGTCTTGTGTATCCAGCAGGACAAGAAAGAGAAGCAGGGAAAACATAGAAATCCATATTACATTGGCTGAGGTAGAAATCCATATTTCATAGAGCGGCTCATTATTCAGAGAGGACTCTCAGAAAACGGGGATGAAACATGTTTTCTTTTGTCCAGCAGGATTATTTAATAAGTAGGTTTGCTGGTTTTCAGGTGAGAGAGGCTAGGGAATGGTTTCAAGTCTCTTTTCGTGGCAATATCAAGCTGCTTTTTTTGGAGGTGGTGGGAATCAAAGATGGAGGAGGACAAAAAGAAAGGAAAGAGTTGAGGTGACAGAAGAGAGATGCTTCTGTGAGACTCAGGATGGATGGATTCAAAAGTGAGGAACAGCAGCTTTGTGAAACACAATCTTTTTTCTCTGTGTGTCTGTTTTCTCTATCTCAAAAGCCAAGCTCTGTGTCAGTGTCCTACCAAAATGTGCCTTATTTTGAGGAAAGATTGGTCCAGACTTAATTATCTTTGGAAATGGGAAGATTTTTTTTCTGTCCTAGAGTACTTGTTAAATGCATTTCTACAGTGAATAAGTACAATAAAGCTTATAAAATTCTTATATATGTGTAATTTGAGCTATAAATATTAAGTTATCTGAATATGGTATCACTGTCTGTTTAAAAATTTTAAATGGAATAATCAAGTAAATTTTATATGTGGCTGCCCAGTAGAAGTTGCTCCATAATTAAAGTTTTTCTCTTGTCAATGTATGCAAAATACATTTAAAAAACACTTACATGTAATTTTATGGATTCTAAGTATGAAGAGAAATTCGTATTTTTAAGACAAACACAGTAGCCAATTTGCAATAAGCAATAACTTATTCATCTTTTGATACTGGAAACTTGGTGTCTGAAGGAGAGAACTGCAGCACTAGGTCTGTTTCCTCTTTCTTTGGGTTATATAAGGACGTGTTTAAACTCTGGCTGATTCACTGAAACATCTGGGTTTTCTTTTGATGCTTTCATCAAGTGTTACCTTATTAATGCAAAACAAGGAATACAGGAGATTTGAATAAACAACTTGTAGCTGTCCATGTTTTCTGCTAGTATGTTTTAATCAAACAATCTTGAGCTATATGTTGCTATGTTACTGCTTTGTCTTTGTCTTTGCTTGCCTTCAACAGAACTAATTTTTCCCAAAGCTGCACCATGCTCCTGCCACACTGCAATGTGCTGTATAGATGTGTCCTATAAGCAAGTTAGCTGAAGCATCTCTGTGTTGTAAGCTGATTTAAAGAAGCAGGAAGGAAGAGGTACACCTCCTCTCTTCCACACCCAAAATATTGTGGAATCTGCAACAACTTCAGAAATTCTTGCATGTTGCTGGAGGTGGTTTTAGTTTTCACACCAGAAGTAATTTAATTTCAGCACTTAAAGCCCAAAAAGCTCCAACATATTGCTAGCGTGCAAAAATTCCATGTGTGCTAAAAAACAACAGCATATGGTTGGGTGGGGTGTGACCAAAATGAACATAGTTATCACATTGTGAACTTTCTTTTTACAGACTTGATTAAATAAGGAAGAGGGTGGCAAAAGGGGGGCATATAGGATGAGAACCTGGAATCCTCTTAGAGTCTGTCCTTTCAAGTGCTGTGTAGTGAACGGAGAGGTTCATCTTGCATAAACTGTGGTTTAAAATAGGAGACTGACATTTCATCGGAACATGAACAGGTAGACAATGGAAAGGTGGAATGAAGGCGAGATGTCTCTGGGGTGAGTTGTTAGGGGAGAATGGTGGGACATGCAGGCCAGAGGGGAACTTCAGCCCTCCCTGTTTGCTCTTAGAAATTAGGTAGATTGGATTATTTGCTTTGAATTGGGTAGAACAAGTTTTAAGAAGGTTCATTTGCTGGGACTGTGTGTTTCAGGATGTTTAAACTTTTCCATCAGTTCTTCTCAGCATAATTTTATGCTGAGGTAATAGTAGAAACAAATAATTTAAGCAATCTCTGATTGTGACTGTAATATATATCCACAGTCATTTTTTTTTGATTCAGGTCTCTTTTCTGTTGAATATTTGAGACTTTA
The DNA here is from genome assembly GCA_013399875.1 of Gymnorhina tibicen. Taxonomy (NCBI): domain Eukaryota; kingdom Metazoa; phylum Chordata; class Aves; order Passeriformes; family Artamidae; genus Gymnorhina; species Gymnorhina tibicen. The sequence goes on along the minus strand of VXAZ01002124.1, from coordinate 20,359 downwards.
TCAGTTCCCCATACAGGAATATCTAAACACTGCGCAAATCAAAATTGGAAATTTTTCTGGAAACTTGTGTCAAGATACTTGACTTATCCTTCTGAATCCTTGGTGGCGAGGTTGAGACCCTTCGAGATGGTAATATCAAAACTCTCAGGTGACTAATATCAACATTATGTGTGATTATGTGGCTGCACCTAAAACCCCTCAACTGAGTGTATCTGTCTTGAGTCGTCGTTAGTGTAGGATGCCTGCCTGGCTTACTTTGCTCTTTTCTGCCTTTTCTGTGCTCTTCTGGGTGTAGATGTATCAACAGGAGCAGAATCATTATATTCTGCACATCACATACTATTCTATCCAGTCTCCAGGTGTGAGTGCAACAGCAGCCCGCCTTTGCCAGGCAGCAGCCCTTTGCAGGCTGTTTCCCTGCCCAGTGCTTGGCTCTCTGCATGACCAGCACTGCTGTCCTCTGGGTGGCCTTAAATTCATATTCCCAGTCAAACTACGTCATTTCTGCTGCAGAGGCCAAACACCATCACTGGGCCGAGTGATCTACACAATGCAAAATGTGCCTTTATTTTCTGCATACAAGTCTGTCAGGGGATTAAAAGTTAAAAACAGTCCTAGTTTGGCTCTGTTGTTAAATAATTGGTGATTTCTGTGAGCTCTGTAGTCTACTCTGGTTTCTAATGGTGAATTTCTTCATGCTTTTTGTTCTTCCCTTTGTCTTCTCAAATGAATGGTCACCCTTGAGCAGCCTTGGTGATTAGAGCTTGGCCCAGTTTTCTTTATGTTCTTGCAAACAACAAAATAACAATTCACATAAAAGTCTATTCTTCCAATTTCAAAGCTAAGAACAGAAAATTACTTTGGATGACTTTGCAACTTTGATTTTTGCCCAGAAAGGCCATTGCTCATGTTAATTATGCTGGCCGAGACAAAGCATCTTTTTCAGAAAAAAATTCAGGTTATTCTGTGGAACAATAGGGTCTGTCAACACGTGACAAGGCTTCCATATCTTGAGGGGAGGCTCCAGTTGATGCAACAAAGTGTCAATCAGGATGTAGAACTGCAGGAAGTTAACTCATGCGTACTCCAGGGTTGTCCAGATCAGATGAAGAAAGTGCCAAAAGAGCTTACCCATCATAACCAGCTGAGAGATGAGCTATCTGTGAAAGACAAGACAGCTTGAAGGGCCCTGAATGGTGATCTCAGGAGATGTGTCCCTCAAGGGATAGAGACATGCTTCATGTCCTTGTACAGTCACTTGAAGCAACTTGACGTGAAAATACTAAATAAAACATACAGAATCCCCAAGAGGGCATTTCACCAAAGAGCCCGAATGGGAATTATCCAGCCTTTTAGCAGGTGTAGGGCCCTGCCTGAAAGTGGCATCATAGATGTCTCCCGAGTCTTCCCACTAAGCCAGTAATGGATCTGCAGCTTGCCAGATAGTCTGTCATAGGCTGTCAGCCACGGCTGGGAGGAGGGACGGCAGCCTCTTTTGTTCCCATGTCAAGCATGAAGAGAAGGGACTCCTAAGTAGATAATTCAAGGGGAAACAGCTGCTGAGTTCTCAATTCTCCACGACTCTCTAATTTTGCTTTCTTCTCTTAATGTATTTGTCTGCTGCTGGATGAACGTTGTGTGCTGACAGTCAGACAAATGACAAAATTCTATAAACTTCACTGGCACACTACTGTGAAGTGTAGTGAAGTGAAGCATTTTGATGCTTATGGGAGAACAAGTTGAAAGGCTTTCTTGAATATGTGGGGCCATGGATAGATAACTTTAAACTCCTGTAAAAGGGCATGCTCACTTGGTTTCCCTACTCCTGGTCTTTTAAGCCAAACTGAGTATTACAAACTCTTCTGGTTTTGTGATTGTGAAGGAATTTTTTCCTCTTTTACAAACCCTCAGCACCTGACATCACTTGAATATATAAATATGGAATGTTTCACTTACATAAATGTTTGAATTGTGGCTTGAAAAAGTAAATCCTGTAGACGTAAAAAAGCACATTGTTGTTAAACAACCCTTCCCACCTGATTAATGTCGTATAACTTTTAGGCTAATATCAGGCTTCTCACATACTTTTCGGATATATTAGTTGACAGTATTTGGGCGTTAGTATCACTTAGCAAACTTCAAAAGCGTCCATGAAGTTCAGTAAGAAAAACTTGCCTTGGACAGTTTGTCTCTGTGAGAAACTGACTGGTTTAGCCAGAGCTATATAAACACAAACCCCTTTTGCCTTCTCCTGCACCATTGCCTCAATCCTGGCTCAGACCGAGCATGTAAAATTTGTGATTTGCAGTTTGTAACTGCCCCGAGCCTGGCTAGCCTTGGCGCTGGGGTGTTTCTGGGGCCTCCCTTTTAGGTTTTTTTTTTTTGTGTGTCTTTACCTGCACGCCGTGTCCGCTGCTGTTTTTGGGGTGCCACCGCGTGGGTTCCCGTCCCCAGGCGGGGCCGTGCCGCGGGTGCCGTGCGGCGCAGCGGTCACCAGAGGGCGCCATTGGACCGGGCAGTGCGGGCCGCGCTCCCCGGCGCAGCGCCAGCCCGGGCCCGGCTATTCCCGGGGCTGTGCGAATATCCCATCCCGCCGTCCTGCGGGGAAGCGTGTGCTGTGTCTGAGCACTGCGTGTCTGCCTGAGGGGCAGCCTGTCAAAAACTTCCCCTAGGACGCAGCGTGCTTCTTTCATTCCACTACACATCCATCACAAAGGTGAGGACGGGCACGGCGTTAGCCGGTTTACTCAGTGTGAGTGCTTCGGAGGAATGAAGGCTGATGGCCAAAGAGTACGTTCATGTTGTCAAAACGCTTTCTTGTTTGCCCCTTCTGACAGTCTGCAGGACAGGAGCCACTGTTCCAGTGTTTTTGTTTGAATCAAGAAGGATATTTTGACTTAAGCACCACAGGGTGGTCCCAGAGCACACAAAATTGTGTTCTTTAGGATGAGATCAAGAAATCTTTATGCAAGAAGCACAGAAGACAGTCACACTCCAAACACATCTTCTACAACTGTAAAAGCCCTCAGACCCCAAGCAAAGATTAGAGGCTTGACTGAAGAAATGCCCCCCCAACACTTTCAGTGTGCATGCTCTTGGCTCCAACTGTTTCACTGTACGGATCCACTCCTTTCAGGCTGTGATAAGTGTTAATTTTCACATAGCCTAAGCTCACTGTAGTGTCAGCTGACAGAGATAGTGGCCCATAGGGGAAAATGAATGCCTCCAGTTTAGATACCTGCCTTTGCTTCAAGTAGGTGATGTGGATAAACCCCATGGTGATGAAAGGCTTCTTGTTTCCGTACACACAGACGCAGCGTGGGCATCTTGCTGACTGTGCCACTTGTAATTTGCACTACTGGTTGTTCAGAGAAGACATTCAGGAAATAAATTCTTTTTTTTTCTTTGTTGTTTCACTTTTATGGCATGGTGTCAGGCTTCCCACAGACTCAGGCAGGTGTTTCTGTGTGAGTTATGCTGAGTTATGCCAGTTTCGAAGGCTTTTTTCACCCCCACCTTAAGCTTGTTACCATTTCTCTTTTAAATCCAAAGCAAAAGCTGTGGAGAGACATTGAGAAATGTGTTCTCATCCCCACTCCTTTGAAAAAAAACCCTCAAAGTACGGAGATCTAGAAAATGGTGGTGCTTTTATTCTGCAAGCTGGAATCTCTTACTAACACAGATACGTTTTTGTTATAGTCAACCCTCAAATATAATATTTCTGGAAACGAAAGTTTTAGTTGCTGGGTAGAAGAGAGTTAATAATCCTGAATTTATTTAAAGGTTATGTTTTCTATATTCATGTAAAGTTATACTCAGTGGTGCATGGAGATGGGTGGTGAATGCTGTGAAGCCTCCAACAACTTGGTGAGTGGGCATCCAACACCTCCTATCTAGAACATATTCCGGGATCATTGCAAAATACATTTAAGGTAATTTGCAAAGTCCAAAATCCTGGAAGCAGGAACTACCAAATTTGGGCTTCCTGTATTACTTTCACTCTTGCTGAGCTGTCTCCTGCAGTCATGGCTGGGAAAAGGATTTCATGTGATATTTCCGTGACTGTGCTGCCAATGCTGCAGGGAGGATGCAGTCAGGCTTCCCAAACAGCTGTGATTCCAGCCTACTCCAGCTTCTTCAGGTGTCTGACTTTTTTACTGTAGCTCTTGATCCTTCAATTGGGGGTCTTTGGGTGATATGTCATCGTGTTTTCATGGAAAAATTGTAATAAGCAGTAAAAAAAAATTCAGTAAAATTTTACCAGGATTGTTCATGTGCTGAAAAGGAATCATGTTCATAAAACATTGTTGAATTTAACCTTGTTTTTATGCTGTGAATAAGATTTTTATTTGAAATTACATTGAATGAAATTTTATCGAATGATAATTTCATTTAAATATTACTCAGTTTTCCTATCTAGGTATTTTGAAGGACCACAGCAAACGTGGAAGGAAGTACTGTGTTCAAAATTATGCTTAAATAGTTAAGATATATGCCTTTATTTAACTGGGTATCTTATTGGGGTGGCTTTGAATTGCTGGAAAATTGAGTAAAAAATACTGTCATTCTTCAAAATGCTTTGTTTTTAGTGAATATAAATTGCCAATGAAGTCTTACCCTCTGAGCCTAATTTGTAATAGTCAAGGATATGTGACAAAGAGCTTGTTTAAAAAAAAAAAAGTTTTGTTGTGTTTTATCCTTAAAGATGGATTGAAGGAAATACGTTGAAGGCAAGTTGTGCCAGCACTGCTTAACCTGCTAGTATCTTGGAGATTATTTCTGCTGGCTTTGTGGGTCTTTTCAGTGTGATCTTCAAAATGCTAATTAATTTCAGAATTGCTGTGTGTGTGATACGCTTTGACATACACAGCAAATTAATAATAATATAATAATCTTTCTAAAAGAATTTTGAGGGCAATTTATAGTTCATGCCAGATGTCAGTTGACTGAGTAATTTAACACACTTGTGTAACTGAAAAGTAATAGCTTTTGCGATCTTGCCATGCTGCTTATGGATATGAATGACAAAATTTATGGGTTTTTAGCTATGTGCATAATCCGAAAACATTCACTCCCTCTTGCAGGGAATAAGCAGTACCAGAAGTGAATGTGTTTTAATCATCTGAAACATATAGCCCAAATGCTTTTTTATTTGTTTGAACCAGGAAAAGACATAATTCCTCTAAAGGAAGTGCTGTGAATGCAAGACCAAGAAAATTGTTCATGTCCTATCTGTAGCTGCAGAGACCACATCTCCATAAAAGTCGTTAAAGCAGCAAAGGCAGCACTGTCAGCTTAGAAATCGTGCTGGAAGATAAACTAAGCCTCTGGCCCTGGAATCTAAAGTGCTTCTTCCTATGTTTGTGCCCAGTGCAATGCTCCCGAATCTTACAGGTTTTAGACCCAGATGTGACCCAGGGGATGGGGTTTAGGGAAACCACCAGGATCCCCCCTTCCAGACTTGAACTGCCTGGAAAGCATTCAGCCTGAGATGGAGTTCCTCCAGAGCAGATACAGAGAGATAGGCACCTGTGGGAGGAGATTCTTCCCCAACAGGTAGGTGGATGAATTGCTTCTTGTGGGGAACCAAATCTGAGTAAGATTAGTATCTCTGTCCTTTCATGCAAATGATGAAAAACTGCAAAACTGAGTGGACGGTGTTCCCTTTACCTCTCAGGAAAAAGACAATTTCACAATCATCCTGCAAGTCATGACACTGAGCGTTTCTAATTTGTTTCAATTTTACAAAAAGTGCCATATATATTTGTTTTTGTTTTGATGCCTAAAGATTTTCAGCTTTTTCATGTATTTGTAGCTTTGTAGATTTTAATATATAGTTGTATATTTTCTAGCACTTTCTTACTTTTTGTCACACTTCAGAACAGCAGCTAACCCTTTATGTCACATTCTTGAAATTCTGTTTAGTCTTATTTTCAAGAAAAGAATTTCTGTTTTGCAGCAGGATTTGAGAGACATATCAAGAAACAGGGCGAAGAACCCCCTGGAGAGTCTCCAAGGGGCAGACCCAAGAGTGGGTTACCGGGGCAACTGTCCTCCTGTTGGACATACCTGCTAGATATACTAATTAATTAGACTTACAAAAACTGTGAGGATCTCATGCCACGTGTGCACACAGCTATATTTGTGCACCTGCAAGCTTTCATTGAAGAACTGTTCTTTATATTGACACTTTTAATATTGTTTAGAAAGTCTTTCTTTCAATTCTAGGCAACAGTTTCACCCTTTAAAGCAAAGCACCTCCCTCAGATCTGGGCTCCTTATAAAGTGTCTTAGAAACTCATGTCCATAGTGCTGCATGGTTATGGTTCATCCTAGGGTATTGGAGTGTCAAAACATTCCTGGCTCTCCACTCTGCTGCCAACTCCATCTCCATTACCACTATTTTTCTCTCTGAGAAAGGATAAGCCATGCAAGGACCCATTCAGGTAAACAGATGTGGGGCTTGTTAAGTTAAGTCAAATGGGATAACCACTTTGGAGTGTAAGGAAAGGAGCTACAAGCCTGCTTCCTGCCTGCCTGCCATCAGTTTCCTCCAGCTGAGACTGTGATCTCAGGTCCAATACAAACTGAGTGTGCTGGATTAAATATTGGGGTTTATTTTTGTTTAATATTGTTTGTTTGTTTACATGTTTGTTTTAAAGGGTGTTCGTGCTTCTCCTGTAGTCTTAAAAGTAGCAATTAGCTTACCCTGAGAATATTACACCCAGGAATTTCCCATGCATGCATTTAGATGCCCAAATACATCTTTGAATCAGAGGTCAACAGGCAGAAGTCAGGTGAGGTGAGAGGAGGAGAACTGGAAAAGAATTGGTTTAATCAAAAAGAGATAGGAAGTCAGTGAACAGTATGAGACCATTGCTTCACTCAGTCTCCTGCACTGAAATCCCACTGATCTAGAAGATCTGTTACTCATCTGCAGAAGAAAGAAGGTTCATACCATCAATGACATCTCCAAAAAAAGTTACAAGGATTATGAATGAGCTGGGTTGTGATTGTTGCATACCATAATTTCTTTCAGCTCCTCACAACTTTGATATTTATCGGTTTTTTCATCTAAAGATAGCAGTAGAGGCTCTTGAGAGTAATCCACACATGCAGTGCCTAGCAGGGAGGGACCTTGGCTTTGAAGGACCTTCCATAGCTAAGATTAAAAAAAAAAGATACAGCATATACTAAAGTTGTTTTATGAGTCATTTTCCACTTTTCCATTGGGAACATTTGAGAGGGTTATCCTATTGACACATGTTATGGAAAATGGCAGGACTCTTAAGGGGGTTGGTTAGAAAACAGTTTTTCTCATTGGCAACCAGTTAGGAGCTGATGCTCTTTAAGGCATCCCAGTCCATACATGCTCTGTAAGCCGATCACAAACAACACCTGGATGTATTTTCCCGTGCTCAAAAGCACGGGGTCAATACGGGGAAAGTAAGTGCTGCTCGGACTATTGGCTTATACATGAGCTGGTCTCAGCACCATAGCAGGACACAGACTGTCTTGCTTTCTCTTCCCAAAAAACTGTGCTCCAGAGAATGCAAGAAGGCCCTGTGCATAAGCACTGCGGATCTGAAGTTCCTATAAACCCATATGTTTTCACCATAACTCACAGGCAATTTTAGTGGTTTTGTGTGAGATTAGCTTTAGCTAGATGGTTTAGGCTAGAGGGATAGCTAATGCTCTGCCTCTGGTACTTTCATCTGAGGTTTCCCAGTTGATCTTGCCAGTAAATCTGAAGAACATCTCTGTCAAATATTTTCTTTGATTTTGATTGAGAATTTTAAATCCAGGTCAGAGGAAGCTATTCAGGCTCCTCTCATGAAAATAAGAGAGGTATATTTCTTTTTCTGTCTTTTTGAGACCAAAAGAAGCATGGAGTAGACCCATGTTCTACAGGCAAATCTTTGGTTAGCTCACGTTGCTCCGGACAATCTTTACCTTGTTTACATCTTCGTGCAGATTTGACTGAAGTCAGTAGAGATGCATACAATACATCAATGTAAACTTTTTTCTGCCTAACAACAACGATTTAAAAGCAGTCTGCATTCCTTGTAACAGTAACTATGTTCATTTAAATTATAATGTTGCAGTATTCTTGTTAGACAAGACATGATTAATAGTTTTGATAACAGGCTTAAAAATCTGCTCAATATAAGTCATGCCTTCTATGTTATTCTGACTGGAACCATGTGCTGTGGTTCTAAGAAATAATTTGCTTATTTATTTTAACAGCCCATTTAATGAAACTTTAATGAAGAGCAGTCCTTATGGCAATCTTGGGCTTCGTGTGTGTAGGAGGAATATTGGATCAACGTCATCTGTAACATTTTTAGCTTGGGATTTTTATTGGTGTGTTAGTAGAAGGTCTGTGTTTGCAGTATACTTTTGTGGCAGTGCCACAAACTAAATGCAGTTTCTCAAGAGACAAGGACTTGCCAAATGCTGTCCTTGTCACAGGAGAGCCTACATCAGTAGCTACAACATCAGATTAACCATAACTGTAACAGCTTGCTTCTTTTATCCCTTCTGAGAGGAGGGAGGCTGTGTTGGGTTTGAGAAAACTGTAGCAGCAAGACTGCAGGAGTAAGATGCTGTCTTGGGTGTATGTATGTCTGTACGGTGGCTCACTCTTCCTGCTACACCCTCCCCAGTAATGTATGAGAAGTACATTTTTTCCCTCTGATCTGAAACAAGGATGAATTTGGAAATCTTATCACTTCTTTTTTTTTTTTGACTTTCCTTCTGGCCAGCCCTACTTTATTAAGTTAGCATATTTATACCAAATGGGGAGTCTTGAATTTGACTAGGGATGTCTCTAAGATCACTGCTGCCATTATAAAGCCAACAGTCTAAAAAAGAGGATAAAACCCTTTTGTATGGCTCTGTAAGCAGCTCTACTTGCTGGTTAGATTTACATATCAATGCATTTCAATCTTTTTTTCTTCTGAGCACTTCTGAATTAAACCATGCCACTTAGGAGCATTGCAGTTATTTCCTGGGCCATTTTAAACTGTGGCCAGTTATCAAGCTCTCTACTAAAGTCCTATGTGCCTTTTCTAAGTAACAGTGTTGCTTTTTCCCCATTCTCATACACAGTGTCCTGTTGCTTATTCCTTCGTTGTGTTTTCATCCTTGTGCAAGTTCAACTTATTGTGGTAGTTGCCGAAATGTAGGAGGAAAATTTCTGGGTTTCACTTGAGCCCTGCACATTACGAGTTGGCCCTCAAATAGGAGATTCCCATTGCAGCTCCAGCACTGACAGAGCTGTGGGAGAGAGAAAGTGCATGGCTTGGATAGTTGATGGAGACAGTGGAAATGCTCTCATCCTCACACTGTCAGGAAGAGAATGATACTGGACCCTGTGCTGGAGCACACCTGGGATCACTGGGGATCGGACTGGGAGGCTGGTGGTCGGTCCTCCTCCCTCCTGCACTGTTCTTGGACTGGACTGTCCTCACAGTCCTTCTCCTGTACCACTGCTGAAGCACTTGGACGCAGAACTGGCCCCATTCTTGAATTTAGCACACATGCTTTTTAGAGAAAACAAAGGTAAGTGGTGGAGGGTGTTTTAGTAAAATCTGTTTACTCATGGAAACTTGTCTGACTGAGCCTTCAGGAAAGGGAGGACACCTCACATGAGCAAGCACCATTTTCTACCTTGTACAGACATAAACACACACACACACACACACACACACACACACACACACACACACGTGCATGCTCATGTGCACAGACCAGGTGTGACCTGTTCCAAAACCTACTCACAACACAACCAATGGTTATGAAACCACAGTGTTAAACTGGAAGCCACTGTATGTTGCTGTGAGTATAATGCTTTGCCTAGAAGAGCAAGCCAAGGTTTTCCAGAAAATCACTGATGTAGGGTCAAGAACTTCATTTTCTGAAGGCTTCAGAAAATGAGTGTCTTCAAAGCCATATTAACCCTTGACTATCAAAATCCTGAAGTCAACTTATTGCATCCTGTATTACTTCTACTATTAGTAGTAAAAACCGAGAAACGTGAAAGAATGTAAGAGCAGTACTGCATTGTGAACAGATAGTAGATGTAATTGTTTATTAAATAATGTTTATTAATACTACTTTAAATTATTAAACTGATTCAAGAAGTCACTTACCATTAGGAATGTACTTGAATGTATTTTTAAATGCTTTTGTGAACTGATTCACTAACAAAGGAAATGGATTAGAACTTCAAGTAAACACCATGGATGTCTTCAGACTTTAGTAAGTGAGATTCAGTGGAAGCACTTTTACTTAGGTGAAAGGAGCAATAGAAGAAAACCTAGAATTAAGTATTTTGGAAGATTTTTTCTTTTCTTCTATAAATTCCATATTTTAAAGCTTCTCGATGCTCTAAGTCCCTTTGTTTTAGCAGATGTGCTATAAAGGTATGTATATATATATATATATATGCACAAACACACATATCTATGTCTATATATACTATATGCACATGATGTCCAAATGTAACACTTGGGAATAAATAAGCATGTATCCTGCAGTCATGATGCTCTAGCTTGACTGGGTGGACTGTGACAGGAAAATTTGGCTATATAGTAGTACTTCCCAATAGCATGCTTGACCAGGTTTTCAAAGTCTCCCCTTTCTGAACCACTTTCAGACAGACTAATAACAAAAAAGGGAAAAAATCACAGGCTAAGTAGTTTATGCCAATGCTAAAGCGAACTGGCAGAGTTCTTCACAGTGAATTTCCAGATTTTCTCATTATGCCCATCTAATACCCAAAGCCCTCCTTAGAAGTTCATTAGCAGCTCTGATTCCTACAGAGCTCTTAAGATCTCTGCCCATACAAAATTTAGAAAATGTGTCACTTTGGACTATTGCCCATACATTAGACTGTCCCAATTAAGCAGTCCCTACTGCCCCTACTTTGCTATAAACACAGTTGTATCATATAAGTAATAGAGTGCTGCAGAGAGAATCACATGAATTAGGTCCTGAAAATGTAGTGTTTGTAACATTTCTCCCCTGTCCTGCCAGGGCCTGACCTGCAAAAATACTTACTCACTTCGAATAAGAGAGCTTCCCTAATAACCAGTACTGTGGTGGTCACGGCTTTTTTACCCTGGGAATTGAGAAACTGTACTGGTGTTTCCCAAACCCCCAGCACTGGGCACACAACCTGCCCAAGGGCTGTGTCATGTGTACATATACGTGTGCTTATCTGCTCCTGCCAGGGTAGGCAGATCTCTAGAGCTTTAGATAGGGAATCACTGAAGCCTAGACTTAGTACCAGTGCTGAAGTGTGGGCTTACCAGCTAGTGACTAGCCTTGGAGTTCTCCACGGTGGGAACCAGCCATTAGATGGATGACTGTAAATATCGCTGAATTTAGATACCAGTTGTCTGGCAATTGCTGTGTCTGAGGCTGGCTGGTGGTTCTACAGGCCCTTTTGTGTCATGTTGTCTTCACAAGCCGTCCTGAGAGCTGTCTGGAGGAGGGGTAGTCAAGCCTATTGCATTGTATTTGGATGAAAAAAAAAAAAAAGAAACCTGGATAAATAAACTTCTTAAAATTAATTTTTCTTGTTTCAGTGGCTGGGCACCCTTGAGATGGTATATTGAAAAAATAAATTAGGATCCTGTTCACAAATCTGTGATCTCTTTAGAGATGCAGATTTTTTTCCATAAGCGATGATGTTTTCCAAACACCTTTTAAATAATTCATAACCAGAAGCCAGAATGTAGAAGACTTTTAACTACAGAGTGTCAAGTCCCTTTTCTTATTCATTTTGATCATATTCTCAAGTTTTTTCTGTGAGTATTCCAGGTTTTTTTTCTGAAGCTGCTTGTTTGGAAGAGTTCAGGCAATTTTTGACCCTGTTAACATACCTATTTCACTATATATTCTCTCACTGTTAGGCAAACTGAAAAAGTGGGAAATTCAGTTCTGCTAATTTGGATCCCCAGAACCTCTCCAGAACTAAGTTTTTTGCTCCAGAACCTTCAGAAAACACGATCTGTTAGTGCGATGTCAGCTAATCCTTCTCTCCCAATATAATCACTTTCTGAGCATGTCAGCTCTCAGAGGGAACAGGAGGGCCTGGCAACTCTGTGTGCATCTTGGGCATTCCAGCTCCAATCAGTCTCACCTGGGGTGGGGGTTGATTTCACCCAGCTTTACTCCTAATGCTGAGCCGTACCGGTGGTTAAAACCCCACCTTGTCTTTCTGAGCCAGAAGAGCAGTGGTTGCTAGTATGACTAGGTTGCTAGGCTTCTAAAATTAAGGAAAACGCAGCAATCATGTGCTATAGGATGTAAAGCCTGAAACATGACAGAGAAATGTAGAGTTTTGGATGAGAAACATATGATATATTAGTGTGCATTATATTCATTTGCATTCGTTAAGGAGTCTATATGTAACACAATAATTTAGTGTCGCCTTGTAATTCCAGCTGATTCAAAGCCAACTTCCTAGTGCTTATTTTGTAGGGATTTTTCAATGGCATTTTAAAAGATCAACCACCTTTCTCTTTCATTGATAAGGCTGATCTGATTTAGCTCTGATATTTGAAATTGCTTCACAGGAGTTGTTGCTACCTTTTTCTGCCTGGACTTAGCTACTGCTTCCCTTTGATGGTCTTCCTAAATTCCAGGTCTGGGCATAACATAAGCAGAAGGAAGGATTTGTCCTCCTGTTCCTTAGTAGACTTCCATATCCCCTCCTTCAGGGCAGGCTTTGTGCTGGAGTTGCAGTCCCAGGGCTCAAGATTTATCCCAAATCACTGTCTTCTCTGCCCTTCATCCTGCTTCATGTGGCTCAAGAAAGAAATACGCTGCAGTCAGGAATCCAACACAGATTCTGCTGACAAGTTTTCATCAAAAAAATACTCTTCAAAGGCATCCCTTAACCACTTGGGACCTGTTGGTGGTTCTTGCTTGCTGGACAGAATTGTTCTTACTTTCTGAGAGGGTGAGTGCTTGAATAAATTGAACAAAACCATGCGCGCCTGGAGACATGAAAATCTAGTGATTTTTGTGTTTGCCCACAAAATATTAACGTCTGCTGGAAAGAAGGTTGCTTGCACAAATGTCTTAAGCTGAACACAAAACAATGAGCATACGCAACTGAAGAAAGTGCGTTGTTAAAAAAAAAGAAGTAATTTTCACAGTTACATTGTTCTTTGAATTATTTGTCTCCTTTCTGTGCTTCTCCTTATTACCATACAAACTTCTGAAACTGCAGAATTATTACTCTTCACTTGACTTTGTAGGGAATCTCAGTCTTCATTTCTACTCAACATCAGCTGCAAGCTTCCTAATAAATGCTCAGCTTCTATATTCCTCAAATTTTCCAAGCAGTTTCACAGTTTCCATACAGATGAGCTTGGGTAGTCTTTCATCTTTGCTTTCACATCCACGTGAGCCACAGAATAGCCTTCATCTTGCAGGCTCATGCGTTGTATCTGGAAAGGCAGCAGTGTTTGAAGTTTAAGATGGTAAAAACAGTCACATGTTTTCAGTTCTAACCTCTTGTTTTTCGTGTATTTAGGATTTCCTCAAACTTTTGCATCCTTAGGTGGCTTTTCTCTCATGCGTTCTTTGTCTCCAAAAGTGAGAGAAAATAATAAAAAAAAATTATATGAAATTTATATACTGCTGAAATTTATAACATGGTGTAACATGACTTTATGGACTGCTAAAGGTTTGAAAATGGATAACTGTTAATGTAGTTGATAACTGGGGTGCATTTATTTATCCATATTTTTTAATCTATATATACCTGTGCGCGAACAACCATGCAGACAGAAACACTGTATCTGAGCTCCGATATCTCTTTAATCATAAGTATCAGGATGTGCCGTTCTTTGATTGCTTGCAATTAGTATAGCATAAACCTCATTAAATGTTCTTTTGCCAAACCACAAAATCTACAAGCAAGTTATCTTTGCATATTCCTTAACTCTTTGCTTAAAACCAGAAAAATTAATAAAGAGAAAGGCTTTTGAATCCCTTGGTTTAGAGAACTTATCTCCAGCAATGCTAACAAAGCCATAACATACCTGGTTTTTCTGTTCCTGTAAGCTTATAATATTATTGACATATTGAAGTCTATCTTATTATGCAAGTTTTGCATAATAACAGAAGGAGCACTTCAAAGAAAAACAGAGAGTTATTTGTATATCACTGCGTTTAGGATTTTTAAATAACATTTGTAGAAAAAAATGCTGATTCATTGAAACCAAGCAGTGAAATTGTACATTTTGTTAAATTACCCAATTCAAAAATACTTTGAATGAATGAATGAAAAAATCTTGTTGTGAACATTTTCTTCTACTTGAAAATACTTCTCTTTCTTTCCATTTCTCACTTTCTTCCTATGTCTTTTTGATTGGCTTTTTTTTTCTCTGTCTCTTCCCCTTTGTCTATTGCTCGCATGCTTTCTGTTCTCTCTTTTTCTCCTTCTCTTTCAAATCAACTTTTTTTTTTTTTTTTTAGAATTGTCCTAGATTTTGGGCTCTTAAATATAATTAAATATTTTTTCTCGATCCAGGCTAAGATCTCTTCTATTTTTTCTTTTAATTTTTTTTGAGATTTTGACATGTTAGAGAAAACATTGAGAATATTCTTCCTAGTAAATGAATTCAGTTACTCAGTCTTAAAATAATTTTTTCCTGTCCTCCACCAGTTTATGAGAAGGCTATTTATTAATTTATGTTCCTTTATGCCTATGTTAGGGTTGAGATCTTTTCTCAACATTAGTGCTAACATCCTAGTCATACAATTTTTTTTGCCTATCCTAGTGTTGTTTCTTCTCTGGTATTTGCCAGAGTTGTCATACCTCCCCTCTGACTACATTTTGCTGAGCTGACAAACCAAGTTCTTGTGATCAGCTCATGACTGGAGATTACTCACCCTCTTTGCTGTCTTGGCAGCCCTTTGCCTGACCACAATTGATCATACTGTACGTAATCCCAATGTAGGCTTGTCTACACCTAGGGTTATAGCAGAAAATAATTTCCTCTAATAACATCCAAATGTTTTGTTTTGTTTTGTTTTTTTTCCCAGGGGCATATCACACATCTGGCATACAGATATTATGTTACAAAACAATATTCTAAGTCTTAATGCTCCTACCACCTCCAGCCACCGGTAGTCCTAATTTACAACATGAAACAGTTTCATTAATTCCAGAGTGTGATCTCCCACATTCCTAAATGACATTAAATTCCATTTCTTTTATTCCTGGTCTTTACAGTCATTATATTTTTTTTTCCCTCACATAATATTCCAGAAGTCCTGCATTTTTCATAGACAACGAAAAGTGTTTCTGGGACATCTCTGCTGCTATAATGTGTTTCTTTTTTTAAAGTAGGATTAATGCTCTATTTTGTGTATATATAGTATTAGGAAGGCCCTGGATGCATTTCATTGACTGCCTTAAGTGTGAACACTGACCTTGGTCATACCCGTTGCTGTGTGAGTAGTTTGAACCTTCAGTTCAAGGGGGTTCAACCGTCCCAAAGAGTCTGTCCTGTCCTGACCGGGCACTGAGCACATGGGGGCTCTTATTGCATCCAGTATGGAGCTGTGGGGCTGAAGCACAGCTGGGGACTGCGGCGTGTGCTGCAGCACCATCTTAAATCCAAACCTCATGGAGGGAAGGATGGGATTCCTTTCCAAAGGTGTATTGCATCCTTTGTGCTTCAGTGCTTCATTGTGTGCGTTTAAACCTGGCTCTTACTCTAAGAGTACAACACCTTACTAAAAACCCAAGCTTACTAAAATTAAGCTTGCAAATATATAAGTGCAGAAGGTCTATCGGAACAGGCACATATGTTGGTTTGATGTTATATTGACCACGATAAAATTAACACTTCTTTTGTCTTACCTTACCTTCTATGTATTTCTTAAATATTTGTGACCTGAAACCTGTAGCTGGTGTCACTGGTTTGACTAAGGTGGGGAATCTGACATTTTAATTGTTTGAAATTGAACAAAAGAACTGCAGAGAAGAAAAAACCACTGATTTTTCTGTTCTCTTTTGGGGCTTTGGCACTCTTTTCAAGGAAATTATTTCTTCTGATTGGCCTTTAGAATCCTCTACAGAGAGAGATGAACTATAAGTCTTTGAAATAGGTCAGCATCTCACTCATTATTGCTTTAATTAGTGACAGCCACATAATTTTTTTTATTCTTTTGTTCAATTTAATAGGAGTCAGATATATCCCAATTTTTCTAATTTGAAAGAAGTTGTGCCCTTGATTTTTAATGGACTTCACCCAGGCTGTAGATCACCTGGAAGTGTCCATAGCAAAAAATTTAAAGGTTGTACCTTTAGTTCTTCTGTCAGAGTTGCTCTTTTCATTTTATCCACAAATATTAGTAGACTGAACATAAATTTTCTAAAGAAGAACAAACAGCAAAAAGTTATTAATTAGCTTTGAAAAACAACAGTGTGAAATTAAGAGCTTTTACAGGGGGCCTTGTACATTCATTAAAAAATATTTTCTCAGTTGATTGTCTCACATCCTGGACAAAAAATCAAAAATCATAAATCAAATCATAAATCTTTAAATGGTCCAAAAATACTTTCAATAACTCTGATAGGTCTAGTTTTTTGAGATAAGAATGATGTGTGGCATAAGTTTTAGGTTCAAAAAGATTGCACAGTTATCTTATACAGACCGTGCAAAATGTTATAGTGTTGAGCTATAACCCTCTTAAGTCAGGAAGACCTACATGTGTTAGGCATTTCTGTGTTCCAAGCACTGTAAAGATACTTCAAATAATTCTGTAATTCTTTGTTAAAATTGTTAAGAAAAGAATGCTATTGCCTTGCTTACTAACTCCTTTACCAGCTGCATTCATTAAGATCCGTTCAAATACACACTAATAAATTCCTGTGTACGGAGTATTTTATTTTTCATTTCCTTGTACAGAAAACTTAGGCAAAACATGTTAGTGATGGAGTTAAAAACCTTAGATTGCATTTTAAGTACTTTTGTACAAGCATTGTGTATTTTAGATCACATTGCTTAACTTGCAACCTGTACTTAATAGCTTAATAAACAGAATTACGCTAATACAGCAAATTATAAACCAACCTTAGCATGAACAGTACATGACTTAATTTAATAGTTTCCTGGTGCTAATTAAATTGTCCATAATTTAAAATTTCAAATATTTTATACTAGCAGTGTATTTAAGATTTGGTATTTCTTCCCTCTTTTTTGATTGTGGGATTTCTCTAGTAAGATTTTTCTTAAGACTATTTCAGACACGGAAATATTTAGTATTGAGTAGTGTGGTGTTCTTAATGCCCACTGTGCTATTAAAACAGTTCCAGATTAAGCGAAAGTTAATTCACATTAGACTGCAAATTACTATCTCTATTATCTCACTCCTGAGTTATTGTGGTAATTGATCAGTACCAGAGGAGCTAAGTAATACAAAAAGAGTGGGAGGAGTTTTGTGCAGAGTGTGAAAATGAGTCTTATGTCATACCTTTGCTGGCTGGTTCATTGACTCTCCCGCCCTGTGGCAGTCACCGCCGTGCACCAGGCCTTGAAGCACCAGACAGGTCACTTCTCCTCTGCTTCTCTCTGGGACTGGGGAAGATCTGCTGCTGGCACAGCTCTGCAGGGTGGAGGCAGTGGGACAGTGCTTGTTCAGCTGGAGGGCTTGCTTGGCTTATTGCCTGACTTACCTGTGCTTTACACCTTTCTTAGCCACCACCTTGAGTACAGGAGGACAAGTGAAACAAAATAAAATGTTGGTATTTTTCCCAATTCAAAACCTACATTAAAGGCTTTTAACTTTCTGAGAACGGTTGTGTCTGTAAACTGGACAGTACCTTGACTGTGCCTTTTGCTCTAGTTTGTCCCTGAGTGAAACCGATGCCCCAGACTGCCTCAACAGCTGCAGTAAGCAGGTAGTAGCTCATTTCCCTTCATATTTTCATGCCACAGATGATACTCTATAGCTCTGAATTTAAATGAGACAGATAGCCTTGATTCCCACCGGGAAGGTATAAAAACGTCGCTTCTCACGCTCTACATTGCAAAACATTTAGAATGATGTGTGCTTGACGTTTTAAAGCTATTTTTTATTCAGGACGTCGCTTCGAAATGGTTAATACCTGAATTTTCCCGGGTTCTGCCGCGGAGGCGCGGAGGCAGGGCTGCGCCGCGACGGGATTGCGCTGGATTTGCGCTGAGCTGGATTTGCGCGGCGTCGTGCGCGGCCGCCAGGGGGCGCGGCAGTGCCGGGGGCCCGGCGGGGGCGGTGGCGAAGGAGGAGCAGGAAGAGGAAGAGGAAGAGGAAGATGAGGAGGAGGAGGAGACGGAGGATCGCCCCGTCCCCCGCCCGGCCCCGCCTGGGATAGCCCCGGCAGCCCTGGGGACAGGATTTTCCCTGGGGCTCCGGCCGGGAGTCGTTTAAGTAGGGAAAAAGGAAAAATAGGTTTTTTTTAAAAAAGGCGTGGGGGAGGCAGGACATTTCTGTCTTCTAACTCAAGGGTAGGCTGGCAGGCAATGCTCAGCACTCCTCTTTGTGGGGAGCCGTGACTGAGGTAGCCTCGGAAATCAGGATACTCCCAAGAAAAATTGCTGAGAGCAGGGTTTCCATTCTGTTTTCAGAGCAGGAAGGAAAGTGGTGAATATTAAATGCTGGTTACTTCCAGATGCTGCCACCAGAACCTCAATGTGCCTACGACAGCAATATGACATCGGAACAGGAAATGCACATCTCTATATGGCACAGTTCATCACCTGGGTCTTCAGATCTTCATTGCATCCTTTTTTTACGTGCTCCATCATCTTCATCACCACCGCTATTACTGCTATGGTAGTTTAGAAGGCAGAAAGGTTCCCTGTCTCTGGAAGCTTTCCAAAAGAAAGCTCCATCCATTCCAAAGAAAGTTCCACTTCTTTTCAGGCATTAAGAAATATCATAAAAGCTACACTGAGCAATTGGTGGTGGAAAGTTCACTTCCACATTTATGTTTCTTTTGCTACAGAACTATAGAATGTTTATAACTAATCTTTAGCACTGATTTCCGAGAAAACAAATAAAAGTAAAATGTGGTGAAGATAATGTCTCAGTGCAGGAGTGGTCAGCTCATGTTTGTAATCCTGCAAACAGTTTAACTGAGTGCTTCAGGTCGCTCAGGACACAAGGCGTTTAAAATACTTCCCTGCTCTCTACCTGTGTGAGGGTCAGTCTCTACTGTGCATCATCCTGGCTCACACACGAGCAGGCAAAGATGAACTTTCCTCTGTTCTCTGCTTGGCTCCCCTGAGATCCTGTGAAGCGCTGGGTCTTACAAAGGACATATAAGCAAGAAGCAGTGATGAATAAAAATTGTGACAACATAATGCTACATAGAAAACACAAAATGTGCATATACGTGTGTAGGTAGACGTGTATAAGTGAACAGATATCTCAAAAGAAGAAATGAGAGCAGCTTTGTGTCACAGCAGGAGCAGGCAAAAGACTTGACCCCAACTCACTGAGCTGAAGGGAAAGAACGGAATAGCCCATGTTCTTCATCTCTCCGCTGGACAGCGCAAGGATGATTACACGGGGATGAAGAGGTGACAGGCTGGGGAAAGGACAGGAACTCTCCCCTTTTATCCCTTTGCAGACAAGGGTGATCAGTCCAATCTGCAATCCAGTTTTTGGTAAAAAACCCACTGCTGTCAGGCTGTCTGTCGAGTGCAATAAGAAAGAGGACAAAGCTCTATGACCTTCAGGCAGATAGTGTTGTTATCATTATAGTTCTTGTGGTTACTGCTGTTACTTAGTCGTTTTGCCTTATTTAGTGTCTGAGAGCATCCCCTGCCCTGGCTGGCTGTGGCCGCTGTTTGATGGATGGATAGCAGAATTAGACCACGGCAGATGGCTGTGGACGGAGTCGGGATGGGAGCGGGACACAGCCCCCTCAGGACTTGCTTCCAACCCGGCTGTTTCAGAGTGGGGGTAGGAGGGACTCGACTGGAATGATGCGCGGGGGGAACGCGCTCGGGGACTCCACCGGGGCAGCGGCTGTGCACTGCGCATTGGTGGAGCCTCAGGCCAAGCCGCTCTCCTGCCGTTCCCGCACCCCTGCCTTGCTCGCCGCTCACTCCAGTCGGGATGCTGGGTTTTCTTCATCCGCGGACGGTCCCGTCGCGAGGGCCACCCGGTGCCACCGGGGCGCGTCTGCTCGACCGGGAACGAGCGGTCTGAAGCCCGCGGCGGGAGCGCAGTGCCACCGCCAGCACCAGGGACAGCGCCGGCAGCAGCACTGCCGTTCCTTTGTTCCACCGCCGGCGAGGCCCCGCGGAACAAAGACTTCCGCCGCCGGCGGCGGGAG
>VXAZ01002123.1:26782-83358 GCA_013399875.1 Gymnorhina tibicen | reverse complement strand
TATATTTATATATATATATATATCCCCTTGTGTTTATATTTGTGCTCGTTATGACACAGGGAATGAGGGTGAGCACAAAACGCTGGTCCCTGGGGAATAGCGATTTTCAAGCGTTTACTCTGCAGGCAAAAACGCAGGGTGCTGGCAAGTAATGCCTGCAAACTTTGATGCCTTGATTTCTGTTGTGTGGATCAATACAAATAGCAATATTGTATTTCCGGAGCTGGCAGAACTATTGATTATTTGGTATGTAGCAGTTCATTTATACTTGAGAGCAAACTGGGACACTGAAACAACAAATGTGCAGCTGTTAACAAGCAACACAGGACATTGAGTTTCAGTGACACGACTGGGATATCATTTCCTTTGTCTAAAATGGAACATCTTTAACATGTCAAAAATATAATTTACTTATCTGACTTATGCAGTACCTGGGGAAAATATCTTTTTCCCTGGAACCTGCAGATTAAGGTCATGTTTCCAAATATGTGCCAAATCAAATCAATAATTTCATCCCCACTGTGACCAAGCACTTGAGGTATTCTTGAACGGAAAATGTTTTGTTTGATATGTTTAAACAAGTATTAAATCAGATCACCTTGTTCATGAGAAGATTTCAATGAAAGAAAAGATAATGAAACATTACACTGTGGTTGCAGGAGCTGAGCCAGAGTTATTTTTTTTTCAATGAGGTTTTTAACTCAGTGAGAAAAAATAGATACCTGTATCTACATATGTGTGTAAATATATTTTGATTGCAGGAACCCAAAATAAAACTTTCTATGTCAAACAAAGGATTGCTTACATTGGAAAGACACGATGCTGTATCCTTCCATGAGCTTTATTATGCATAAGTCTACAATTGCCTTTTAGGGACACATTTAACTATCAAGGACCTGACCAAACTCCTGAAAGGAAATTAGATAGAACACATTAGATAGAACACCTATCTTATGGCTGAAACTTCTGAAAAAAGAACCTCCCCTTTTGGGTAAAGGTAAGGGAGAAAAAAATTAAAAATAATGGGTGACACTCCCTGTTGCTGGACAGAACAGCTCAGTGGCTAATAATCTTTTTACTTGAGCTTGAAGAGGCTGGGGAGGTGACTAGTAAATATGCAGGAAATGTACCTGTACTATACGTGGCCTTTTGGGGGACAATATAGCCTTTCCTCTGCTATCAGCATGTTAAATCCTGCAGGCTTAGATGCCTCAGCAACTGTCCACAGTTTGGACAGGTCAGGATCAAGGGAGGCTGAATCAGCCTCTGATGGTGGCTCCGCTCTCCCGCTGCTGACAAATGGAGTTTAGAGTGAAGGAGTCCAGTTTCTCAGCTGGGCCTGGGCCTCTTCAGCCAGTAGTAATTAAATGTGCCCAGAAATATTCCCAGGCATGGAGGCCAACTGGCACAGAGAGGTTTGTACCTCTGCTCACAACCGTGTCTTAACTTTCCTAACACAGCAGCTAAGTGCAAACAGCTCACAGGATGAACCCTGATCCATGCTTAAGAATGATTTAGGAGCTTGCTAGCTGGACCAAAAGTGTGCTGAGAACAGGTTTAGTACTTTGAGTACACCCAGTCACATTCCCGTGAGCATTCCCAGATACTGTTTAGCTTGCTTAAGTTATTGTTATGACATTTTTCTTTCCCTGATCAAGATTACTTCTTTACAGCCAGGAGGAGGGAATTGTATGGCTGTAAATTCGGTTATGACAATAATCCTTTTGCTGGTTCATGAAATCACTCCTAATCAAGAGGAGGCGTGTTTACTGCTGTCTGCAATCTAAGAATGTTTGCAAGGAACCAGATGTGCTGTGTTTAAAGTGAAAAAAATGTTCTGCGTGGACAGATGAACTTCATAAACAAATCACTCTCCTCCCTACACCACTGCACATCACTGACATCTCCCTGATACTACATTTTCAAAGTTTGCTTCTTTAAATTGCTTACCCCCCCCAAAAAGCGTCCCACCTCAAGTTGCCATATGCTCTAACTACTCTACATTGGCATGCTGGTTTTCTCTGGGGCAGGGTTCATTTTCTTCTCAGGGGCTGCTGCAGGGCTGTGTTTTGAGTTTGTGCTGAACACAGGGGTTGATAACACAGAGATGTTTTTGTTATTGCTGGGCAGGGCTTGCACAGAGCCAAAGCCTTTGCTGCTTTTTGCACTGCCAGGCTGGGAAGGGGCTGGGGGAGGCTGGGAGTTTAGTAGGAGACACAGACAGGAGAGGTGACCCCAAGTGACCAAAGGGATGTTCCAGACCGTGTGACATCATGCTCAGTGTATAAAGTGGGGGGAAGAAGGAGGAAGGGGGGATGTTTGGAGTGATGGCGTCTGTCTTCCCAAGTCACTGTTACATGTGCTGGGTTCTGGCTCTCTGGAGGTGTCTGAACACCTGCCTGCCCATGGAAGACAGGAAATTAGCACCTTGCTTTGGTTTGCTTGTCCCTATTAAACTGGCTTTTTCTGTCCCTATTAAACTGTCTTTATGCCAACCCATGAGTTTTCCAGCTTTTACCTTTCCAATTCTCTCAGTGATCCTGCTGGTGGAGCAGTGAGTGAGGGGCTACGAGGGGCCTGATGGGGTGAAACCATGACAGCTGGGATGCCATTAGAAGTCCCATAACAACTTTCTATCCTGACCTGAAAAAGCAGAGCAAGTCTGTTTTCATAGATTTCTCTGAGCTACAAGAAGTTTAATGCAAGATTTTTACTTCAAGAAGAATTGATTTTATCCAGGCAGGGCCATCTGGCAGAAGGCAGAACAGGATTAATGCAATCCCAAACCAAGAGGGAAGATCTTGGTACTGTGTCACCCAAATCTTGGCACCCTCCGCCACCCCACAGGGAATCAAGGCAGAGCAGGGAGGCAGAGAAAATATTTCATACCTACACTCTCCTCACAACACACACCACAAACCCTTCTCAGTGAAAAGGTTTCAAAGCTGCCATCAGAAACTCTTATTCTGATATGGGAGCTGTTCAGAGGAACACATGCCTTTGAATGGTTTTGCTCATGACACTTCTAACAATCACCTGTGCAGCAACCTACTCATGGTTTGCAGATGGAGCTAGCTGTATTTCAGCAATGCCACTTTCTTTGTGGACAGCACCAAGGCTTTCATCCACCTTTTGCTGTTTTTCCCAAGGAAAAGACGGTGCAGACCTGTGTCAGGAGTTTGTGTCACCTCTCAGCTCCCGTTTGGACACCTTTGTGGCCCTGGCAGAGGCAGCTTAAGGCACCATGCAGGTTCACAGCCTCGATATTTCACAGTGGCTTCCTGACTTAGGAAGCTACAAGGCCAGGAGGATGGCAGAATTTTTCATGCCAGCAGAATCTAATGCCTTATGATCCTGTGATCTAGTGCAAAAGGCAGGAGGAGTGGGAAGCCCAGCAGGCACCTGATTGAAGAGGCTGGGGCAGATGAGAGGAGACGGTGTCCTGCTGCGTGCTTCTCCCACCTCCATAACCTCCTTATTTTCAAAGAGTTTCCACAGGGCCCTGGTAGCTATCATTCTCCAGACCTGGCGCAT
The DNA here is from genome assembly GCA_013399875.1 of Gymnorhina tibicen. Classification (NCBI taxonomy): domain Eukaryota; kingdom Metazoa; phylum Chordata; class Aves; order Passeriformes; family Artamidae; genus Gymnorhina; species Gymnorhina tibicen. The sequence goes on along the minus strand of VXAZ01002123.1, from coordinate 79,824 downwards.
CAGCATCCCCGCTACACTGAGAGTTTGGGATTCCCACACTGCCAGCCCTTCTTGTTCCTGGCAGAGAAACGAGCAGCTTGTTTGGCTTCAGGAGGAAGCAAAAGGTGTGCAACTCGGGCACCCCTGTGCTAACCGTGTACGGGGTGATGCTGCGTAGTCCATCACTAGCATGGGCTGCCTGGGCATGTGATCATGCTCAGACAGACCCAGAGGCATTCCACAAATATGTGGTCTTCCTTCCAAATGTGACCACAGCACCTGGGTCAAGCCTGGGCACAACTGCTACTGATGTGCAGTCAGCAGTGAATGAGTGATTCTTTATCTTTGATTTTCAAGGAGGCTGCAGATTCCTCTTGGCCATTAAGATGAAAAGGAGGCTAATTCAAAGCTAGAGCAAAGTTTAAGGAGTAATTCTGCACAGAACTACAGGCAGGTAAGATAATGTAAAAGCCGTTCTTTTCTCTGTTTGGCCCTGTAAAATGAGAAATTCTATCAGGGCTGTGCATTTTTTGAAACCTGCATTATTTCTTTTTTTCCTAGGAAGGGTTGAAATAGGTTTAAGCACTACTGCTATTATCTCTAAAATGACAGAGACGTTTTCATGTGAGTTTCCCTTCACAGTCAGATATCCATATTCACCATGTGCATTCCTTTGATTCGGGGACTGCAGCTCCCCTGTGGTCCGAGGACTCGAGGTTCATTTTGTGTTGCTCTTTCTGCCAAAATGGGGTTATTAGAGATAGAAAAAAATTGCAAGGTCACCCACAGCCTTGACAGAAACAGGAGGGTAGGAGAATATTAGGAAGAAACTATTAGCTGTAATATCCAGCTGCATTTGGCAAACCTGAGTGTATTTGGATTGCCTGTACCAGCATCTCATTCCCCTATTTCCAGATGATTGCCCTGGTCCTAGTGATTAACCACCTGAATACACCCAAGGATATCCACAGAAAGGATCTCATGATAAAAAGGCTATTCCTGGCCTTCTTTCCATCACATCATAATCTGTCCACTAATATGGCTTGAGATCTCAGCTGATCAAAAGGTCATAAGATGCTACTGCTAAGTATCACTCTGTCTCTGTTCAGCCAAAGGCATTTTTACTGTATTCAACAGGCAGAGGAATGTAATAGCAAAGCCTTCAAATCTGCTTGTATAATAGATGAAGTCTTCTCTTTATGGCATTTATCATCCTTCAGGGAATGACACCTGATAAATAAATCTCTAGTTCCCAGTGAATTTAAATAAAACAAAGGCAAATCATATCCCTGTGCACTGTAAATATAAAACTGCACAGAAAATAAGAGTTCCCAATCTTCCACCATCCCCTTTGCTACAAAAGCTATGAAGTGCTGAGTATCCACAGATTCTGCCGAAATCAAGGGAGCCCAAATCTCTGAGTACATTACAAAAAGCATGGTAATAACATAGGAGGGACTTAAACATACATAACCCATTTAGTCTAATGACATGGTAAAACTTACACCTTTTAGTCTTCATGTTAGTAAAAACCAAAAATATAAGAAAGGGGGGTTATTAGCACTTTGATAGCAATAATGGAGTGAAAATGGGGAGAAATCTAATAAATGAGTCAATGTGTTTCCCAGGGAATAACACTAGGGGGGACAATTTTCAAACATCCTGGGATGAATAAAATACTGAACCACATCCTACTCAACACGACCACTTGGGTCACCTGGTCACCGCTGTACTGGTGGCAACTGGCCCACATGATGCCGGCCATTGCCTCCAGCAGCAACTGCAGCCACTTCTCTGGCCATCCTGCTTCCAAGCCTCTCAACATGGGCAGGGATCGCTGCCCAAAACAGCAGGGAGGGAGGGCACCACTGCCAAGAGCCACCTGCCACCTGAAGCCCATGTCTGGCGAGTCTGCAGAGGGAGTTCCTGTGAGCATTACCACTGGGAAATTCACTGTTTTGTGTCTCAAGCACACCTGTAGTGTTGTCACAACCAAAATTAAACCCCTCAGCATTTCCCAGACTATCCGCCCACTCTTTGGCTTTCCAGAGCTCTATACCAGGACCAGCAGACAGTTTCTTTAACTGCAACTGGCAGTCATTTTGCTCCTCTTCATGCTTTCAAAGCTGAGAGCCATCAAAGATTAGCAGAAAAAATCATGACTATTTTTCCCTAAGAAGCAGAACTGGTAATAGGCTTCAGGAAAAATCCTCCTAAATGCAAGTGATAAGTGTAGACTGTGTGAAGGCTGACAGGTCTGATTATAATTATCACTGCGAGGGGACTAGCACTAACCTCCCTTCTGGAAGGCAATGACAATTCCTGGAAGGGAACATGCAAGTGAATTATCATAAACAAAATCACTGCAAGTAGAGTTGTCTTTCACCGGGAAACTTAAAAAGATCCAGATTTGGGGGTGAAAAAAATCCCCAAACCTTAAGAATTTATCAAAGTTTATCCTGATAGAAAATGGCACTTAACCATACCTTTAAGTTTTGCTGACTTCTAAATGACGGGAGTAAAAAAATCAAGCAGGACACGTGAAGTGTAAGATGGAGTCATGTATGAGCAAAAAGTGTTTGGAAAGAAAGGACATATTCTGAAAGTGTACTTGAAGAACATACCCTGCGTTTAAAAATGGACAAGGAGTCCTAGGGAAGATGTTGGTTCAGACTGAGATAAACATTCAAAACTATGACAAAACCCAGGCCGCTTTGCACCAGCCTTTCCCCCTTCCTCACATCCTAGCAGGAAGAAAGCCAAACGGTACCGATACAGATCTCTTCAAATCACTTCTATCCACTGAAATCCGAACTTTGCATCTGTACATTAACTGAAATACAACAGCACCAGCTTTCAGCAGGGTTGCGAGGAAGATAGGATAGGTATTATTCCCTCAAGATCATCCTGCCCCCACCTTTCTGCTTTCTTTGATGGCATTTCATTTTTCTTAGTCTGCATATTTTTTTGGCATTTCTCACTCCATTTCCATCGGAAGCTTGGAAATAAAGAAGCTTGGGCAATCTGGACTGAAAGTAGCAGTACCCTAGTTTTGTCTTTCTGGAAACAGGGAAACAGATATTATCTTCTTAATAGGGGCTGTAACTGCAGAGGAGATGAAGAGAAGAGCCTCAGAGTCAAAAGCAGTTCTAAGAGTTTCATTCTCATTATATCTCAATGGAGTGGAGCAAATAAATTGTGCAAGGAGACATATGGAAGCTCACTACGCAAATGGCCTATTTAAGGCTCTTACTTCCTAATTAGGTCCTGGTGTCAGGAGGTTGGTAACAATTATTCACACATAGATCATTTGGATACAATACAAACTGTTCTGAAACCCAAACCATCATAACGGCATGCATTAAAAGAAACCCAAATTAACATTTTTAGACTCATTGGTTTAGTGCTTGGACCAGCAGTTTCTGTGGTACACATACCTAAATTTTGTGTCCAACATTGCAAAATTTTGTTTGGAAAGGGAAAAGGAGGAAACAAAAATCCTCAGAGCCATACCACCCCCTTGTTCTTACCTTGTTCACAGATTTCGTCACTGGACTCTGCACAGGGAACCCACACTCTCTTCCCAAATTCTTCATCTGACTCTGTGGTGTTTCCCAGAGCAAAGAGAAAAAAGAAAACCTTGATTGTAGGGATGACTGCGTAGAAAATGGTCACAAGCATCCAGAGTTTTGCTCTGCCCTTGTGATTTTCTTGCGTGTTTCAATATGACCACGACCACTCGCCAGCTGGGGCCCTCTGAGCACCCAGTGGTGGGGTCCACCCTCGTTCCCACAGTGTTTTGTAAGGCCCCCCAAGCCTCCCCTTACCCCACACAGATGTGTAGGCTTCCCCTCCCAAGTATCCCTCATAAGCATGTTGGCATCACAGACACCACAGCTTTCCCCAGAGCCGTGGGGCACACAGTGAGCCGTGCTCTCAGGGCGGGATGCCGTGGAGTCCTCTGACAACCTGTGTTAGAAAAGCTTGGGGAGAGAGCAGGAAGCTGTCACAAGAAGCCAACCCGCCTGGTTTGTACAAGAGTTAAAGCGGGGAGCTGAAGCCAAGGATTACCACATCGCAAAACCATTTAAAACAAGAGTAAGTGCTCGTGATTCTACATCGTGACTACAGCAAACCTGCTCTGCACTGCGCTTCGGTACTTCTGGTACGAAAACGAGGTCTTCCTCTCCTGTTCCTGCTCTCCCACCTCCTCTCCTCTTTGTCCACCTCTCCAGCCCTTCACACAGAGGTGAAATATTTTACATTTTCACCTGTGGTGATGCAGATCAGAAAGTGTTTGCTTTGCTCTGCTTTGCTTTTCACTGATTTTGCCAAAGGCATCGTTTTAAGCATCAGCCTGTGCAAAGATAATAGGTGACACAATTCTCTATAACTGGAATCAGCAACAAATCAGCCATCTGCCACTCCAGGGGTCTGAGATTAACCCAGCTACTGGACCGTGACTGCAAAGCATTTGCACATTTAGATTACAGAAATGTGAGGTTACAGGTCCAAAAAAATAAGACTGGGAGTGGGGAAAATGTGGGGAGAAGGAGTGGAAGACAGCCTCAGAAGAGCCCTTTAGATTAACCCTTCCCGACACAAGTCACCTCGTAACAACTCCAAGCAGACAATGTTTCTCATTATAAAGTGTTGAAAGGATGAAGGATTTGAAGGAAGCAACTTGAGACACATTAGACATCATGCTTCTGGAGAATATGTCCAAAGACACTTCTTTCACACAGAAGAGAAACAAAGGGAGAAATAAAGACAAAAACCAAACAGCTGCCTTGTCAAAGCCTTCCCTCCTCGGGAAGCATGACCAAGCTGCCCAGATGGCTTACTTGAGCATTTGGAAAGTAAAAGAGTGTAATTTTTGCCCCAAGATGGACAAGATCCACAAGCTCCCCTGTGGTCAAGGTTTCAAGAAATGAAAGAGGTCTGCCTACTGAAATAACAAGGTTTGTGAAGGTCCCGTCATTTGTTGCTCCCAGTTCACATTCTTGAATAACAAACACCACTTTGCGACCATGCACACACATGAATTCTGGCACTCCACATTAATACCTGCCCGTGTCTTTGGGATTGTCTCTATAAAATCTGCTGGGAATTGTTATTTGATAACTGAAGTATTTGAAAACTGAAGAAGTTTAAATCAGTAGTAAACACAAGCTGGCTCCAGATCTAGAAGCATGAGCAATGGTCTGTACAGTGCGTGGTGGGTCAGGACAGATACCAGGGTCTCCTCTGGTCATGTTGATAGGTTTTAATCCCCACTCCTGCCACTCTCTCTTGCAGGTTAGAATCCCATGGATCCCTGAGATTCCCAAAGTTCTCAGGTTAAAAAGAGGAGGTCCTGCCCAGAGGAACAGGTGTAGCTGCAGCGAAAAACCCAATAATCAGCAAGAACATCTGGAAAATTCTGAAACATCTCACCTATGAGAAAAGACTGAAGCATTGGAACTGTTCAGTCTGGAGGAGAGAGGATTCCAGGGAGATCTTGAGCATCTGCCCATACCTAAAAAGGTTCCAGGACAGCTGGAGAGGGACTTTGGACAAGGACATGAAGTGACAGGACAAGAGGGAATGGCTTCCCACTGCCAGAGGGCAGGGTTAGATGGGTTATTGGAAGGAGTTATTGGCTGTAGGGTGGGGAGGCCCTGGTACAGGTTTCCTAGAGAAGCTGTGGCTGCCCCTGGATCCCTCGAAGTGTTCCCAGGCTGGACAGGGCTTGGAGAAACCTGGTGTAGTAGGAGGTGTCCCTGCCCATGACAGGGGGTGGAACTGTATCAGATGTAAGGTTTATTTCTACCCAAAACGTGCTAGGATTCTGTGATTCTATGAAATTCAGGCAAGGTCTGCGTGGTATGTGCCCTGGGCAGGGATGGTATTTCAAACAGCTCAACTCATCATATCCAGAGGGACAGCTGAAAACCAAACAGCATGCTCATGTGTTTACAGAAACCTATGTGTTTTATGCATGTCTTTTAACCAGAGAAAACAGGGAGGATTGGGTGAAAGGTACAAGAACACACTCCAGGTTCTTTGGCCAGCCCTCTTGTTGATATTTCCATGGTGAAGAAGAAACCAAGGTTTCCTGGGCCAAGCCCTGCACACCCTGCAGTTGCAACAAAGGAAAAGAGCAAGAAGAAATTGGCAGCACCTTCTCTGCGCAAGCCCAAGTTGAACTGCAGCAAACACAGGGTACCAAGCACAGCTGAAAGGTGAGGAAGAGCAAGGCATCAGCTGCTGTAGTCATCCTACTCCATACAAAACCTGCTGGCATCCACTCAGAAATGAGTGCCACTCCCAACAGCATTAATTTGGGACAGAGCATTTGATCCTCCACAGAGGAAGGACTATTGATCTGTGAGGAGCTGTGAGAAGAAGAGGGTGAGGGGAGCATGCTAGACAACATCTTTAAGTCTGCCTGAACTCCCCCTTATTTATCACAGTCCTTCCAAAAGGCCTTGCCTGGGCAGGGGTAGGTGCTCCCAAACCAGGTCTTCATGTCTGAGACCAAAGGTGAGGTTTGAAGTGGTTTGGATGTGTACTAGGGCATGGTTTTCAGGTGAGAAAGAGGTCACGGGGATCATCCCATGCCTGAGACTACAAAATGGGCCAAGCTAACAACCCAATAATCCACAAGCTTCTGAGATGCAGCAAGCTAATGAGGCTCTGCCCGTGCTTTAGAAAGGTCTCCTTGAACTTGACCTGCTGACTATGTGAGGGCTAAAACTGCTGTTATAACAGGATCTAGACCTGTTTTCAAAACCAGAGACTGGGGTTTTCTCTTTCTCCAGTCTCTGGTTTCTGTAATGGAAACCTAAAACTTCAAATACAAATTCCAAAATGATCTGAAAAGGAACATCTGTGGAGTGGGGAGGAAAAACCTTTGCGTTTAACTTCAACTACTGAACTACTATGAGGATATAATTTTTAAAATGTTAAAAAAAAAATCAGAACTCTGTTAAAAAAAAGAGGTGGTTTGGTTTGGTTTGGTTTGGTTTGGTTTGGGTTTTTAAGTATCTTTTCCTTGCCTGCAAATGGAAAGACAAGGGGATCAGCACGGGGCAAAACCTTCCCTTTCAGACAGAAATCACCACAAAACTCCAGCCCATTTCTTGCAAAGGGACCAGCATCACGAATTGATGCAGTTTCAGCCCTACATGTTTGTTTGTTTGTTTGTTTGCTTGTTTTACGCAGACAGGTTTTTGCAGGAAGGGGCTTTTGCAACCCAAACAGCGCCACTGCATCAACCAGGCGCTGAGCTGAGCCGGGGAGCCGCTTGGAAGTTGCCTCATCTCCCAGCAAATGAGAAACGGAGGGAAACACGGACGCAGGCGACGCTGCACCTTGCAGCAGAGACTCGTGTCCTACAAGTAACCTTGCATCAAGATACAGACCCACAACAGCAGCCTCACGGGTACAATGAGAGGAGGAGGAGGACAGCGACTAGCAGGGGAAGGGCAACAGGGAAACAGTCAGAAAACTCCCTGAGAGTCTTCTTTTCCTCCTTAGGGGAAAAAAAAAATATTAAAAAATAAAAATCCCTCCCTGATACAGAGATGGAAGGAGGGGATGAGCCCCTTTACACTCCAAGTCCCCAGCAAAGGTCCCCTCCCTTTCCCAGAGCTCCTAAATATCACTGGGGGTGAGGGGAGGCTTGAAGAGAAAAGGGTCACGTTTAAAAGGCGAAGGGGAAGCAGAGAGGAGGGAGGACAGTCCTGAGCCCGGCCAGTGGCCCCACGGTCTCAGCCATTCTCATTCTTGACACGTTTCCCTGCTCTCCAGCACAGCCCAGCTTCGAAATATTAGTGTGGCGCAGAGTGCCATTTTCGAGTCTCTGCAGCTCCTTCTTGGCACCGGTTCAGCTTTTTGTCTTGCCTTCTCCTCCGAGCGCCCAGTGAAGGGAGGAGGAGAGAAAGGAAGAAAATAAAGCCCCGCTGCTTCGCTGCCGGGGCTGTCAGACTCCCCGCAGCACCCCCAGCCCTGCCTGCGGCACCCCACACCCTCCCAGCCTGCTCCCGACCAAACCACTCGGCAAACATAAATCTCCTTCCACCTCCACAGCAGCCAGTTCACAGCCTCCTTCCCCCTCTCCGCCGCCACCCCTTTTCATCGCGCTCTCCTTTGTACTCCTCTAAATTTTTCCAGCCAAGCGTTACAACCTTCCACCCTCCCTTTCTCCTCCATCCCCAGCCCTCCCACCTCCTTCTCTCGCATCGGCAGAAAGGATCGTGCCGTGGTTGCCAAAGCCCTGGCATCTCCCCGGAGTGGGGAGCCCCTGCACCCACAGCGCTCCCGGCAGGTCCGGTCCGGCTCGGAGCTGCCCGAGCGCGGTGCTCGTGGGCGCACAGGCGTGCGCACACACACGTGTGACAGGGCAGGACATGCTCTGCATCCTTGGCATTGCTGCAAACACAAGCCTGCGTTTGGCAGCCGAGTCCCTCCTCCTGCTTGTGGGGCCGGGAGGAAAGCAGAGGCAGAATAACAAGGGAGGGACACTGTATTTTTTTAAGCAACCCAAACATGGCACTGAGCGCTTCCACCAACAACTTCTCAGCCTGCTGTGCTGGCAACCAGCTGCTGGTTCCAGCCTGGCACCAGCTTTGATTTGTTTTTCTCTCCTCTTAAACGCCCTCCTCCCAAATATTTATTCCTTTTTTTTTTTTTTTTTTTCTTCTTAAGTTTTTTTTCTTCCCTATTTCCCTCTTAGCTTTTCCATAGAGACAAGGCTGGTCCATACGCTTGCCACCTTCCCTCTGGTGACAGAACCTGAGGGAACAGCGTGAAGCTGTGTCAGAGGAGGTGTAGGCTGGATATTAGGAAAAGGTTTTCTTCCCCAGAGGGTGGTCAGGCACTAGAACAGACTCCCGAGGGCACTCATGGCACCAAGGCTGCCAGAGCATTTGGGCAACGCTCTCAGGCACATGGTGGGATTCTTGGAGCTGGACTTGACAATCCTTGTGAGTCCCTACCAACTCTATATATTCTATGATTCCATGATTCTGGGGGGACTCCCTCCCATTACCACCCCCAAATCCAAAGCAGCACGTGTGGAAGGGGCACCAAAGGAAGTGATACATGATGTAGTACTCAATGGACCGAGAGCAGGAAAGAAAGCCCTTCATATGTACACACAATACAAATATTCTCTTCTCTGAGGAAGCAGAGTAGAGAATGAGAGATGCCCCAAAAGCAAGCAACACAACCCTCCTGCATGCCAGGATTCTGTGCTAACCCCAACCCCCTCCTCAAAGGAGGGAGGAGTCAATTTTTGTTGGAAAGCAGAGAAAGACTGAGGCAAAACGCATGTGCTCCATGGAAAGGATCCATGAGAGACAACTTCAAGCCAGTGATGTGACTCCTATTAAACCAGAATTTCAGACACTGACAAATGCATGACAGAGATAAAGCGCTATCAAATACACCTTTTCTGGTGACTGGAGGAAAGAGATTTGGAGAAAAAAATATAATAATGCTGATTCTGGGGATGGCTTGAGAAGGACATGGAGGGAGGAGAGATGCATTGATGATTTTACCATGGAGGCATGAGTGTATTAATCCGAAAACCTGGCTGGAGACCAGAGGCAGAGTCATACTACAGCCCCACATGCAGCCACTGGTGTCCCTGGAGCTTTTTATAAACTGTCTAGATGGCTTTGTCCACTGAGAAACATCAGGACTCCTTGGAAGCCACAGGACCTAGGGGATGCTGAAACAGATGGGCACTCGCTCCCTGTGGCAAATCCCTCAGGGGACCCAGCAGAAGTGCCACAAGAAGGCTGGTTCTTGCCGAACACGTTCTGGCCACCTCAGGGAACAGCAGACAACCGTCTTGATATGGGGGTCACAGAGGCAGAGAGGGAGGCAGGCAGGCAGACAGCATGCTCGGGATGGTGCAGACAAAACAGCAATGTCCTGAGCAGCTGCCTTATATGTATCTTGGCAAAATCTCGCCTGGTTGTGGATGAAGCAGAAATCGTGGGCTGGATTTGTAAACCCATCAGCTGGGTCTGAGTTTTGCCTCCCCGGCCTGCACGGATAGCACAGGAGGGGAGCGGGAGGCTGGGTGACACTTCTCGAGCTGCCAGGAGCCACATGGAGGAGCTGGTCCTCCGGCCACTGCCAGCTGCTGCTTGGGGAGCAGCTGATGGGCAGGCTCTGGAGTGGACTTAAAATAAGCAGAGGCCCTGCCATGACTGCGCTCACTAAGGGATGTGTGAGTGTGAGGATTTAAACTCAGCCTGTCCCCTCAGGAGCACCTCTGCCACTGGGATGCGTACCCTGTGTAGGGTCCCCACTGGAGTTTCTGCAGGCCACCGCAGCACAGCTGGGTCTGGCTGGGTTGGGCAGAGCATTATCCAGGTAGGGCCACCAAATGCCTTCTTCTGAGTTGTGGTTTCAACTGTCCCAAGTTCTTTGCATAAGGATATCATCTAGCACTGGCCGTGATTCATCCCAGTGTCCGCTTCCAAAGCCAGCCGGTGCCCATCTCAATGCTCTCTCCCATATGGTTTGTACGTCTGTTTCCTCTGTTTGCTATCCTTGAGGCTTGGGGCAGATTTCTGCCCTTCCCTCCAGCCCTGACTCCTAAGTGCTGGCGTTTGGCAAGGCAGAGGGGGTTCCTTACATGTGTCCGTGTCAAAGAAGGACCTGACACCTCAGCTGGAGTCATCTGCAGAGAAAAACCCTTTCCTGCAGGTATCACTGAAGTGACTCCCAGAGAGAGGCACTTTCAGATCCTTTGAGTCAAAAGGTTCTATAAATAAGATATTACAGGCTAGCAAGTTCTCAGTTGCAAACTGCAGTGGGAAGGAATATTTTAGCATCCTTTTCCTAAGCACATTAGCTCTTGGCAGACGTGATCGTTCAGGTCTTCACAGCTGAAAACGTCACACCGTGTGCAGCATGTTGAGTCCACATGCTCCATTTCCATTTTCAACAGCTCTAAAATTCATGCTGCCCCTATGCAATATCCCCTCCTCAGCGCAGAGAGCACTCAAATATTGCATCACTTTGGGGGTCACGACACCAAATATACACTCCACGGTCATCTTTCCCAGGAAAAACAGCCTTTGCTGCTATAAGCTCACAATGGAAGGTGCCTAAAGATTTTTATCAACTGGCTTCTGATGCTTCCCTTCCCAGGGTGAGCAAGCACTTTGTATCAATCTGGCTTGCTTTAGTGCAGTGACCCAGCGCTGTGCTCCGCCACTGAAAGTTCAGGTCCCAGCTGCGGGGCTAAACTCTTGCTGACATTGTGCTGATTTCTCCATCTCTGTCACCCATGCTGCCAGGGGAGGGGGAGAAGATGTTGGATTTTTCCAGGAAGGAAAGAAAAGGAAACAATGGTGCAAAACGCAGAGAAGATGTGGCAAAAGAGAAGGGGGAGGAAAACAATCCCTGTGTGTGCAGTGAGGCTGAGGAGAGGAAATCCTTTGGGCAGCACAGGGCACTTTGGTCACGTTCTTTTTTTCTTCACGGTGAAGAAAATCTTGGCCAAGAGGCAACTAAATTGTTAGAGGCAAGGAAAAGCTTTTAGGATGCCTTGAAGAACTTGTGTGTGTGAGCAATAGCACAGAGAGATGCAGAGGAGGAAATCAGTATTAGTGACGGGTGAACTACAAAAGTTTGGGTGGTTTGTTTTGGATAAAGATCCCCACATGCAGACGCTTATCTAAAGCCCTCAGTCTTCAGAGCAGGCCTAGAAGCCTCTTAAGAACATACTCTTCTTGCATGACTTCCAGTATCTCTGAAAGCCACTGTCCGTGCCAAAAATACAACAAAACCAGCTTGCTTTCTTCTTCTTTTATGCAGTGTTTTGGCTCATCTGCCTCTGCTTCCAAGAAAAACCTACGTTTTTCGTTTGAAGGCTGAACTGTGCTGGTTTAATTTCAAGCCATCCTTGTTCTCCCAACTGCACAGGTACAAGGAAAATAAAGAAAAAAGCTTCTGTGATTCTGTGGAAAACTTTCAGAGAAGGATCCCTGAAAATCAGCAGAAAAAGAAGCTAGTTTCCCGAAGAAAAGACTACAAGCCTTGAGCTCTTCCACCTTAAGCAGACTACTTATCTGTAAACTGGCTATTCTGCCATTAAATAACATGAGAGATCACAGCATTCCCGGTTCAAATGAGCCTGCTAGTCTAGGGTGATTATTAGTCATTAAACACTATTGAATCAATAAACCAAAAAAAGAGGCTTTGAAGAGACTCTTATTTCCCCACTCAGCCTGCAATAGCCCTGATTTGGCAGAGAAGAGCGAAAGAAAACAGTCTGAACATGATCCCGTGCCCTCCAGTTTTCAGAAATCCAGGTGTAACTGGGGTGAAATAGCCTGGTGCTGCTGGAATGAATGCAGTGTGCTTTGATGGAGTCCTCTGGACAAACAGGGCTGCTGCAGGGCTGGATTTGACCTCTGGCTGGATTTACACCAGGGTATCTGAGTTACTGCTGCTCAGTGTGCAGGGCAGATCAAAATCAGGCTAGTGTGCTTCTAAGGATGTTGCCAGATATCCTGTTCTCCTGAGCCATTCCCCTCAGGAAGCTTTAAAGCACAGGGATTCACTTCACAATGCAGTGAATGTTTTGCTGTTAAAGACCAGATGATGCTCTTCCCAAATGATTCCTTGTTGTCTTTTTCCCTGCCTTCCCTATTATTTATTAAATACCCAATGATCTTCAGCTCATCCAAGTGGTTTGGAGGCCAAGACTCATGTTTTTAGCATGTTTTTAAGGATAACTTGATCCAAGTCAACAGAAGCAATGGACAAAATCAGGGGAAAAGCTATGACCAAGGTTTTAAACCACTGAGGCTTCCAAAACAAGGGCACAGCCTTCTAGGCAGCACAGTACACAGAGGCTAAGTATTTTCTCACTTAAGGTGATGGCACTTTTTGTGGGTGACCAAGACAGGTGCAGCAGGCCCAAGTCCCCACTCACGTCTGCATCTGTGAACGGGGAGCAGCCCTGGTACCTGTCACGTGCTGGGCTCTTAAGTAAGATCTGCCCACTGTGTCCTGCTGAACACTGCAGGATGCTGATACATTTTTCAAAACTTGGCTCTTGTGCAGCTTCTGAGTTTACACAGTGGGAGAGAGACATGGGTTTAGCTTTTTTGGCTTGAAAGTAAAAAATCTGGACTCTTTCAAGAGTGCTGAACAGTTGAGAAATCTGGCCCTCAGCTTTTTAGAAAAAGTGACCCAATCAATCCAGTTATTACACCATTCTCTGGCCTGTGACTAACACATGGATTGATATTTACTCGCAGGAAATGTTGGCAGGAGTTGGGGGTTCCCATTCTCTCGTGCTGTTTACTGCTCCCCGAGGAGCACGGGCCGCAGCGACGATGGAGCCGCCGCTTCACAGGTGCACGGTTTATTCACCAAAATGGGTTGTAAATCAGAGCAGAGGAAGAAAGGGCTGGAAAAATGATTGTTTGTAGGAGCAACCATTGGAAAGGGATGTTGACCATGCTCATTTTACAGGTTTCCTCTCCCAAGTCTATGCGTGCTCACACTGCACCAGAGGGATTGGGTCCCAGGTCGGAAATCCAAGGAGCATGCCAATAATTTGCCAGAGATTACATGTGGGGTGAACTCGTCCCTGATGTCCATTATTGGTTCAAAACCAGGAATTCTCATAGCTTTTTGGACAGATGGCTTGTCCTATTACTTCTTGTGTTAGATTTCCCACTGAGGCTGAAAGCAAATCCACATTCAAGCTGAAAGTAAACAACCTGTGAATTCAAAAGGCATTAACTCGAACTGCCAAAGCATTTGCTGCGTATGCTGCAGATGTCAAACAGACAGTTTTCCCACAGCCCTGAGCCTAGACACATAGCTAAGTTACACAGAAAAGCCTTCCACCTAGCCCTAAAATCCATCCTGTGCAAAACTCGCTCTCCTTGCTGGCATTTTAAGGGCTGTAGCCTCAGCTGGAATGAATTAATGTAGCTGCTCTGATTTGAATAGAGCTATGCCAATTTATACCAGATGAGGATTTCACCCTTTGGAGGCCAAGTGGGAAATGGCTATCCACTACTTTTTTAACAGTGCGGTTTGAGGCAGAAAAACATAAAGTGTGGTGTTTTTTAATGAGTGAAAGGGCACTAAGTAAGTTTCTTTCCATTACTGTGAATCATTTTTGAAGGAACCTTTTAGAGAACATGGTCCTAAAAAATCAGGTTTTGCAGAAAAATGAATGTAAATAACACAACTTATAAGTACAAACAGCACAAGTTAGCCAGCTTACTCCTGTTCCTGATACCTTCCAAAATGCCAACAAAAAGTTAAGTAGGAACCCAAGCATGACATTGCTGTGGCATTGCAGGAAATTCAGAAAGCGGGAAAAACTGAATAAAATAGTCTGTTTTTCCTGCCAGGGCTGTATGAAGAGGAACAAAAACCCCCATGGAACTAACTATACAAAAAAAAAAGTATCCACCGATATGCTTTGAAATGCTCTAAACTTTGGAACCAAGTTCTCCTTGGTTATAAAGAGGGACAAGGTAGTTTTTCTGGCATACTTTGGTTTAAATTGAACAGCACCATTGAAGTCCCATTCTGTAAAGCAAGACTCACTCCATTTAAAGCAATGCAAGGTACCTATTCAGGAGTGATTACTTGATTTAAGCCTCTAATTTATTCTTTACCGTAGGAGGCCCCACTTGCAGACTCCTATTTTCCCCAAAGTAAACAGGAGGTCAAATATTACACCAGCAGAAATGAATGGAGATTTCTTAGATGATAGTAACATGAAATCAAACTTTGAACTCTTTGACCTGCAGCCACAAGACCAATCCTGCTCACCAGAAAATTCAGCACCTCTTTCCTCCGACCATCCTTATTTTCACTTTACAATTCAGTATAAGCTGGCAATTAGTAATACTTTGCCTGTTTATAGAGCCTTACATCTAGAGGATCTAGAAACACTTTGTAAACACTAATGAATTAAGCTTCTTAACACCCCCTGTGAGACAGATACTGCTATCTCATTTGCACAGCTCGGAGGAGTGCAGGTTTGCTGAGGGTTGGAGCCAGCCAGCACCGGAGCTGGGAAACCACTGCAGGCCCCTAACCTGACCTTCAGCTCAATATCACAAGGTTTTCCACGGACGTGGGGATGTGCCTGGCAGCTTCAGAAACTTATAATTATCTCCTGGAACTGCCAGCGTGCCCTGGTGTCTGTCAGACTGAAAACACAGGGGATTGAACTTCCACCTATAGAGAGAACTTAAGACCCACTTAGAGGAACACCATGAAAATGCCATCTGTCCTCTCCTGAAACACCCCTTCACATGTATGATCCTCTGATGTGGCAAACAGGGGAAAATCTTGGGATTTCGTCTGCCCTTACTCAGTTTTTAATAACAACATTGACCCCGGTCTTGTATTAAAAACCTAAAGCAGTACAAAGGTCCAGGAGGACTTTTTCCCTTTTCATTTTTCATTGCCCATACATTTTTCTCATATAAGGGAAAGGTAAAATATCCAAACTTGCTTGCCAGTCATGCTGACAAGACGAACTTAAAGGATTTTTAAAGAAAGCTTGAAGATTTTACTTCCAACAGCATCAGGAATATTTAGATCCTAGGAAAGCCTTAGGACAAGATAGGCATTGGTGAGATGAGTTTGGAGGTTCTTTTTTTCCAAAGCACAGTGTCATTTGTTGAACAGCAGCTAATGTCTGGTACCTATTTGTAGCATTTTCCACGTGGCCCTTCCCCCAATGCATGGCAACTGGACAATTTCCATGATGATTCTTCTGTCTAAAAATACGCACCTTCCCCTCTTTTCAATGTATCATTGAGTCAGTCAGCCTGTTTATTGTTGAAGTTTTTCCCATTTAATAGTGCACTTAGAAAAGCTTAATACAAACATTGACCAATTCATCGCTGTCACAGAAAGAAAAGCCTTAGAAGTAATTCATCTAAACAGGAGTCAAGAGCAGGAGTCTCTTATTTAGAGATCGGTCAATAAGAAACAATGTTATGGAGGCTATTTTAAAGGGAACAAATTTTTAAAATTTTTTTCTTAAATACCTCTTTTCTTCCACAGATTGAAACTGAGGAGTATAGCAAATAAAATATTTGGTTTTGCTTTCAAAACTTGTTCATGACCTTAAATCCCAGTAATGGGAACAGACAGGCATTTGACATATTCAGCGTGTTGATTTGTGAACTACTGGCAGATTGCTGTTTGCCTAAGAATACGTATTTGAAATTCTTTTCTAAAAACTCTTCTTGATCTTTTCCCAGTTCACGGGCTGCTAAATGTCTGCATGACACGGCGGTGCTTGTCTCCCGAACAGAGGGACATTACGATCTCTAGAAGCAGGTTTTCAGTGGGAATATTAAAGGCACCATTCAGGAATATTCTCCAGTATTTACAGCCTCCACAAAAAGTACCGGGTGCAAACATGTTTGCTGGAATATTTGTCAAGAGCAAACATGACAGGATGGTGGGAGAAAGTGTACAAAGTCTAACCAAGCTTATAAAAACCCAACAGCTAATGAATACTTGTGGAAAATGTCTTATGGCATTTCCTCAGTGACGGATGCTTATTAGGAAAGCCTATAAAGCTAAAACTATTTTACTGCCTACATTCTCCTGTACTCCAGAAGTGAAAGATGCTTCCATGGCTCTCTTTGTCATCTTCATCCATCCTGCATCCTGCTCTGCTGGATGCAGGAGCAGCCTCTAAAAATTTTTTTTTGTGTGTATCAAACAGACAGAGGCCCAGAAACTCATTTTACATAAGCATCTTGAGTCTAAAAGCTCTTCACTGTCACTGACAAAAAAAACCCAAAACACCCAAAAGCAAAACCAAACACCCACCACAGATGTGATTATATATATATATATATATATATATAGACTGGCCAACATGTCTTATTGATCAATAATATACCGCCACAGCGTTACATGGCGCTGTGGGTCCTCTCTTCAGGCCCCTTCCTTCAGTGACAAAACTGCTCTTGGGTTGGGTCTTCTCCTGTAAACAACCCAGCAGACACTCAAATAAACACAGCAGATGCATGTGGACATTGGCTCAAAAGTACACGGCCAGGGCAGGAGGCAGAATTGCAAGGAAAGCCAATGGACACCCTCAGGTTTACATGCCTGCATGAATGCTGGATTATGGACTCACCTGAGCCCAGACAGTGCCATGCAGGCAAGTGGGCATTCATGGCTGAGAAAATCACCTCCTACTGGAAAAACAAGGCACTAAGATCCAATATTTTTAGTCAACGACAACCAGAGGAAGAATTTGGGATATGCGGCAGTGGGACACAGCACGAGGTTAACGTGGACTTGCAGACTGAAAAAGTTACCTGGGGAGATATTTGCTCTTCTTCTCACGTTTTACAAACTCTGTACCAAATTTTGCTTCTAAAGGGAAGCTGTAATAGAGTGGGACCACTAACCCTCTGACACACTACTGGTGTCCACTAACACAGGACAGATTAGGTTACAGTCACGGTTACAGGCTGAATTTGTACCTGTGCTCCTCAAAATAGTCTAGCAGTGTCAAAGCTCACCGAAAGCTCTTTCAACTCACCACTGTAGGTTTTCCAGTCAAGCATGACACTTCCTTTTTCACCTAATACTGAGCCCCTCAGTATGTTTTCTGAGCAGGAGTTTACTGAAAATGATCTTTGTTCTGCTGTGCATGCAGCCAGCTCACAAAGTAACATGGTAGAGTTCTTCCTTTTAAAAAACTGCAAATCATAATTCACTAAAAATAGGGTTTTGTTTTGCTAATTCTGCCTATGAACTGAATACATCATTCCTTATATTCCCCTCTCTTGGAAGGTAAGGGAAAGTGATGGACTATCCAGAATTTTTCCATTCTGTCCCCTCCATTCATGCATTGCTAGAGATGATACTGTATAATGCATGACTTACCTGCAAAGACATTGGAGGAGTAATGAAATAAGCAGATGCTCTGTCAGCAGGCTTTTAAAACATTGGTATTGCAATCTGAGATGCAGTCAGCCATTACATGCATATGTCCTTTATTTATGGAGCTGATAAAGGCTCTATGTCAGGACCAGTCAAGCTGCCTTTTTACTTTCTGCTTTTCTTCACATTTGAGAAAGTTGCTGTCTGGATGTTTTATTCTCATGAAAGCTCCACATTTGGGAGGAAAAGCAGGATTTGCCTCTTGTTTTGTCTATTAAAATAGAGGTTTGAAAACCAGACAACTTCATCTAAACAGATCACTGGGGGTTCCTCATCGTGAATCCTCTCCTTGAAACACAGACGATGTCTGAAATAGGTGGATCTCCCTCGAATTTCCTATTTCTCTTCATCAGTTAGAAAGGGAACCCAGAACCACTAGCCCAGCTAGACCACAGATCACACCACCAGAAAGAGAGTCGGTTAAAATTAGATATTGAAAAAGAAACCTTCCCTGTGAGGGTGGTGGGGCCCTGGCACACGGTGCCCAGAGAAGCTGTGGATATCCCATCCCTGGAAGTGTCCCAGGCCAGCTTGGATGGGGCTTGGAGCAACCTGGGATAGTGGAAGGTGTCCCTGCCCATGGCAGGGGTTTTGGAACAAATTGAGCTTTAATGTCCCTTCCAACCCAGGCCATTCTATGACTCTATGATTTGCATGTATTCACTCATCTGTAAATTCAATTTTGCATACTTTTCTATAGTCAGTATTGTTCTAGGTCATTTCACGGCAATATAAACCACATTTCCCCCCAAACTGTGTTCCAAGCACCAATGACAGTTTAGAAATCGGGGGAAAGCAGGCACAGATCAAAGGGAAGGATGGCGTTAACATTAACAGCCACCATATGAGGAGCATTTTGCATTATAAATAAAAGAGTGCTGCTCAGCTGCACGAAGAGTGAGTTTCTGAAGTCACTGAGCTGCATGGCTGTGGCTCAGGGGAGGGTTTCAGTTCATGCTCAACGCTGTGCTTGATTACTGGTACATCACCCAAAGGCTCACAGCAAAACAGATGATGGGAGGCAGAAAAGCTCTTCTTCCGAGCACAGCAAAGAGAGCTGCTGCTTGCTGACTGACAGCTCCCCAGCCAGCTTATGTGCATCTAATTACCCAGCCACAACCCAAATCAAAATGCCCCATTGCAGCTGGTGTCTCACTTAATCCATTCATAACATGAGCTAATTAGCATTGATGTTTTTGGGCAAGTTTATTCCAAATGTGGTCAAGTCCCAGGCTTTCAGCTTAGTTGCTAGGACCCATTGAGGATCCTGGGAGAGGCTGTGTTTCTGCCCAGAAGGCATTTTTCTGTCTTGCTGATGGAGAGATTTAGGAGTGTTTCAGGGGAAGATGTTGGGCTGGGCTGAGATGAATACTGGCATATAAGTGCATATAAGTGGTCTTAAGCTGCTCTTTCTGCTACACCCTGCCTCAGTGTAGGAGAGTTTGTAGCAGAATCACAGTTTTTCACAGCTTGCACCGTGTCTGAATTCAAACATCCTAATTGTGAAAAAAAAAAAAAGGAAAATAAAAAAGGGAAAAAAGGGAAAAAAAAGAAAAGGAAAAAAGTGAAAAGGAAAGGAAAGAGAGGAATGAGAAGAAGAAAAAAAGAGAAAGAAGAAGAAAAGAGAAAAAGAGAAATAAGAAAAAGAAAAAGAAAAAAGAAAAAAGAAAAAGAAAAAGAAAAAGGAAAGAAATGAAAATAGAAAAAGAAAAAGAAGAAAAAGAAGAAATAGGAAAAAGAAAAAAGAAAAAGAGGAAAAAGAAGAAAAAGAAAAGACAGAAAAGAAATAAAGCTTGGAAAGCGGGAAAAGTCATGAAAAAATTCTCTATTTTATGGTATTCTTTGTGAACAGAGCTGAGAAAAGAGGCCAGTTACCAGAGCTTTGCATTTCCTTTTCAACCTATGGGATTAGAAGATGAGAGCAGGTGCTAATGGGAATTTTGCCCATGGCAGAAAATCAGAATCCTAAATCTTCATCTCTGGAAATCACAAAAACCCTTAGCAATGATCTATAGAGGCTGCACTTGGAAATTGGTGATATAAGGAATTGTCACTTGGCAGAAAACCGACTTTCTGCTCCTTCAGCACACCACAATTTCAGTTTAATTTGTAACAGGATGCAAGTGTAAATGAACTGACAACAGAGCTATCAGCTATTCTGTTGGTAACACTTGGAGCAATAGTTTCGATTTGACTAGACACAGCTGTCCACTGCATGGAACGACCTTTAGCCCCATCCTTGGTGAAATTCAATTCTCTCCATGTCTGACTCTGTCCATGGGGACTTGAGTAGCGGAGCTGCCAGAATAATCAGCGCATTGCTTAATGACAGGCACTCCAACAAGCAACGCGGCCGTGCATTGTCAGAGACGGAGCACACAGCTCCGGGGAAGGGGCGGGGAGGGGGGGAACCCCCTCGTTATTCAAAAGGAAATAAAACGGTTGTATGGGAGCAAATGCAGATGCGTGCAGCCGCCTCTGCTTGACAAGCGTCACCAATGCGCTGGCACCTCGTGTGTGTGTGTGTGTGTGTGTGTGTGTGTGTGTGTGTATGCAAATGTGGAGTTTTCTTGTGTGTTTGTCAGCAAATATGCATTTTTATTAGATTTCCCTCTGGAAAAAAAAAAAAAAGAAAAAAAAAAGGGCTGGGATTCTGCTTCTGCTCTGCATTGTGCTGCTGCAAAACAAATTTTCTATTTGTATAAGTCTAAACATGCGTGCATCCCATATGGTGGTGCTTGCATGGCCATCCAGATGTCTGTGGTCTGACGTGCTTGCACACATATATAGACGTACACAATTTCTCTGTGTCTACTGCACTGGCCACTGCAAAAAAGAGATATGTTTGCGCTGCAAGTGTCAAAAACCAGGAATTTCGCAACTTTCACAGCTATTTGTGTGAACTTATTTTCTGCTTGAGTGAGTGTCTCTCCAGCAGCGTGAACGAAGCACTCCCCCACTCATGGTAAGAAAGACAGGTCACCATGGGATTAACATGTATGTGCCCCAGCCAGCATCATAGTTGGACCCACAGGGATGAAGCCAACACTTCCTAACTCTTTTGCTGTTTGATTCAGCAGCCTGAACACAGCATGCCCCATCCAAAAGTGGACCCATCCTTCCCCTCATCGAGGATCACCGGAGGTGCACACTGCTTGGGTTGGCAAGGCTCGCTGCAGCCGCTGCTAGTGGGAAATTGCAGCGGGTGATGCACCAACTCCACCTGCCCCACAAGCCCTGAGGGATTTCTCTTGTTGCTATTTTTGCTTTGGCAGCACTCTGGGCCCAGGTCTGTGGAAGATTCATGTTCGGTTATTATTCTGACCCGCTGCCAAAATTTTCCTGAGAAATACAAGGCAGAAATGGAGAATGTTGATCTTACACATCTCATAACTCAGCCAGAACAGAGAGGAGGTTCATGGGAGCAGGGAAAGGCATGTCTTCGGCTGCAGGGCTTTTGTCCCTGCCAAAATTCAAAGGTTCTTTTTCAAACAATAGAGATATTACTGCTTGTTTTAAAAAAAGCCACAGAAATAAAGAACCTATGAGAAACTTTGATAATGGAAAACGTTAGGATTGTAAAACTGCTGGTCTTCACCTATAACGAAACGAGGTGGTCTCCAAAACTCTGTGAAATCACATTACAGTGGGACATATTAAATTACCCAAATACTTACCCAAATACAGAGTCACTGCCACTGCCCTGTCACTCTCCCCCTACCAACGGCTTCTGCTATTTATTCAGGAAAGGGAAAACCAAAGAGTGGCCTGGGTAGAAAGAAACCTTAAAAATTCTCCTGTTCCACCCCCTGCTATGAGTAGGGACATCTTTCACTACACCAGGTTGCTCTGAGCCCCATGCAACCTGAACTTGAACACTTCCAGGGATCCAGGGGCAGCCACAGTTTCTCTGGGCAACCTGTGCCAGGGCCCCACCACCCTCACAGACAAGAATGTCTTCCTAATATCCAGTCTAAACCTATTCTCTGTCAGTGTGAAGTCATTCACCCTTTACTTGTCACTCCAGGCCCTTGTAAATAGTCTCTCTCCATCTTTCTTTCAGTATCCCTTCAGGTACCGGAAAGCCACAGTAAGGTCACCCCAAAGCCGCCTCTTCTCCAGGCTGAACAACCCCAATTCTCTCAGCCTTTCCTCATAGCAGAGCTGATCCATCCCTCTGATCATCTTGGCGGCCTCCTCTGGACTTGTTCCAACAGGTCCATGCCCTTCCTGTTCTGGGGACCCCAGAGCTGGATGCTGCACGTAGACCCTAAATTACTCTCCTCAGGTAAATCCATCCAACACTTTGTGCAGAAATGGCTGCACACAGTTTGACCTACTTCTGGCAGTAGGGTTTCTCTTCCCCAACCCTCTTTGCTCCTCCCTGGCCCTCTCTGTGATCCCTCCTGTCACCTTCCTCACCACACTGACACTTTTTCACCAGCCTCCTTAGTGACCCTTAATGGTAAAGTCCTCTCTGGCACTTGCCTTGGGCTAAAGCTGTCTTTCTTGCTGACATTTATGTGTTTCCTTCTTGTTTTTCCTTCACTCCTCTCATGTTGGTTTTCTTTTTTTGTCCTTTTAAACTTAAATAAGTTTTGATTGCTCCACAAACCTGTATCCTTGGCAAAGATGTTATTCCAGTTCTTGAGCACATACTGCTTTTTCTCAACTTAAAGCCAGATATTTTTTGTTCAAAGTCCTCAATTATTAATGCAAAAATGAGACAAAGTCAGATATCCATGAGATATCCATCCTGGTTTCCAGCAAGCTGACATGCACACAAATGAAAATAACTATTTTCTTCCATATATATTCAAAATTTTCATTTCCTCATTCAATACCCACTCTTTGTTCGCTCTTCAACTAAACTCAAATAGGCAAAGCAGAACATAGATAAAAGTTGAGATATAACTGGTACATAAATCGAACTCCTCATGAAAAATCTTTCCCTTTTTTCCTCCACTATCAAATTAATTTAAGCACTTGAGACAGTGTATTTCTGTAGGTTCTTCTAAAACAACATGTTGTAGAACAAATAGAAAGTCTCTCAGCAATTTAGAAAAGCATATTTTTTATGACCCTGAGAATTAGAATATCAAATTGATCCTTAGATAAATAAGCTCTTCCCAGCACACGTCATTGGAATAAGTAAGGTAATAGTAAAAATGGAAAGCAGTCACCATCACATCTAAATGAAAGGGCATTTCCCAAGTCTGCTGCCAATCTCAGTGGCCTAAAACCCCTCCTGGAAACTCCACAGTGTGCAACTGTACAAAGCTCCACATGAACATACCAAAAACGTACTAATAACTACGTAATACACGTGGGACTCCAGAAACTGGGTTAAGTAGGCAGGAATTGCTGCCTACTTGGAATTCCGTCACTACTGAAGAGGGAGCAGGAAGGGAAAGAATTATTCTAGTTCTCAGAGAGAGAGGGAGGGAGGGAGGTAGATGAAATGGACATCTCTGTTCCTCTCCAACCCCCCTCTTCAACACAAGTGTTCTCCACCATCCTCCTCTTCCTTCAAATTTGATTCACACTCAGCAGTTATGGATAAGATTCAAGGCCACAGTGACAGTTGTGCTCCCTCGGGAAAAGCAGGGAACAGGACAAAGCCGCTCCACTTTCCGGTTCTTCATGTTCACCAAAACGTCCAGCAACTCTCTTTCAGAAATGTCTCACCCATCCTTGAGAGCTGGAAATGTGCACTCATTTACTCACAAACAGGGAACTCTGCCAGCAGCCTCACAACCTGCAGATTTTGATTGCATTAAATTGTTCCAAAGCAGGTTTTCCTCTTGAGCCTGGAGTAGAAGTCAATTAATTAAGAACCATTCACCCCGCTCCATCGGATCAAAGCAAATTAAATGGCAGCAGTAGGACAACCCTGCCTGGGATAGGGATTCTTGGAGAAGTAGGGCTTTCTCTCTCTGTCTGCACAGGAAGCTGATCCTATTACTTTGCTCAGCTGAGCTTGGATCATCTCTAAAAGGTGCCCTAAGTGTTGTTCTACAAGACTGGGAAGTGCCACTGCCATTTCCCAGACACAGAAGTCCAAACACAAAAGAGCATGAAGAATTTCTGCTCAGCCACTTCCACTGGAGATAAAGAACACAGTGCTGGGAACTGAGTGAAAACAGCACCATGTGTGGAAATTCTCCTCCTTAACCTGTGTGTGACTGCCACGTTAAACTGCCAAAAGCCACCAGTCCTTTCCTAGAGGTCATTCTTCGCCTCACTGGTGAGGAAGGGGAGACAGGGGATTATGGGACAGCTCTCTGAGATGCCACATCCTCCTGGAAACATCCCTGGCATATGGCCCCTGCCCTAGTGTGAAGCAGTCGTAGCTAAGCGGATGAGTGTAGAGTAGTTTCTGAGAAATCAGAGATAGGTAAATTGATCAACTGAGTGAGAGCCCCAAATGTACACTGGATTAATCTACTCTTCGGAGAGGATTAGAAGAAATTTTATATCACCCAGAGCCTTTGCCAACATTTTCTACTGCATTCTCTAATTTCACATCAGGAAATCAAACCCAAATCTCTTAAATTCACCCAGGTCCCTAATTCTGCACAGACTGAAGACTACAGTGATACCTCAACCCGGAGACATCTTACAGCTTCCAAACACTTCCTTCATTACCTGGAAGCTTGGCTCATTTCCCACAGTGGGAATTTAACCTGCTTGAAGTGGAAATCAGAGGAAATCCTCTGCCAGTGTCTGCTATTTGCAGTTGTAATGTGCTAAGCTAGGGAACCACATTCAGGGTCAACCCATCAGCTCAAGCAGAGTCTTTATCCTGACAGTGTCACAACTATCCTCACTGCCACTGGTACAGGACTGTAGGCTGGGGAAAATGGCCAAGGTGATGAAACATTGCTTTCTTGCTTTCAAGCAATGTGTAGGAAACTGAAAACAACAGCGAAAATATTCTCCTTCTAATTGAAAACACAGTACCAGTTAATGGTCTTTGAAGTGAGTGTATGTGTGTGTTTTGTGGGGGAAGGGGGAGAAATGGATCGCTGTAACCAACACCCCAAAGGACTATAAATCAAACAGCATACAGCTGTTGGTATCAAATATAACTCCTTTCGCACTACATCAAAAAGCTTTAATTAACAACTAATTTATTCAAGTGAAAAGAAAAATTCCCTTGCACTAAATAATTGTATTATAACTGGGGGACTAGTCTGTATTTTCCCCCTCTCAAAAACATGACAGGAGAGGAAATTGAGTCTTTAGAGAACAGCAAAATAGAAAAATGGATCAAAGATTCAGGGGGCTTGTTGATTGGCTTTTTGAGTCAGCAGAGACCAAATCAGCTCATTTAATGAAAAAAGCCACACTGCAAGGTCTGTTCACTTTAGGACCTCCTTTTTATAAAAATATTTGTAAAAATAAATGGCAGTGGCTGACACCAGGCACAGTGTGGACAGGTGTTGCACAGCCCTGCCCACACGGCAATGTCACCTCTGCTTCTTGCCTCTGTTTTGTCATTCATGGCGAGGTCCCATGGCACGGATCAACAAGGGAGGTTTCAGCCATCTGGGGCTCTAGACAGAGCAGGGTGGCCATCAGTGGGCTCTGAGCAGGCTCACTTGGGAGCTGCACCACACTTCAACCCTGAATGTGAAAGGTCAGGGTGGCCAAATCAATTCTTTCCTTTCCCTCCTGCTGAGAATCGTAGAATCATGGCATATCCTGCACTGGAGGGACCCAAAAGGATCATAAAGTACAACTGAAGGCATGTGCTGGTGCAGCCCAGGACTTGTACATTCCCAGGAATGCTGCTCTTGCAGGTCAAGAGCTCGTGCACGACCATCCCTGCCCTCCAGAACCAGCCTGGCCACCAGAACCATGTGGCATGACCTCGGTCCCACCCTCACCTGCTGCCAGCATCACTAAGGCAAGAATTTGAGGGATGTCTCTTTTTTTTTCCTTTTTCCTTTTTTTGTCTCCATAACTTTGTGCTAGTGATGACTAACTAATCTCTGTCGAGGTAAGGTAAGTGCCATTATCCTGCTTTAATGGCTAATGAAGCTGAAGCAGAGTAAGTAGTTTACTGGTTGTCTCATCTTCAGGGTCCCATCATGCATGTTTTACTGTTCCTTGGAGTGCACTGAAGTTTCCCATTAATGCTGCCATTGATTACAGTGTACAATCTTCAGGGCAGGGACTGTGATTTTCTTTTCATTTGCTTAATGAAAAGCACACTGCCTTTTAATTCCTCTGGATTCTGTTGCCTAGGTTTTAGGTGGGAGCCCCAGTGATGGAAGCAGTGAGGGGACAGATGTGTGGCCATGCCACGTGGTGTCCATGGGCCAGCAGAGGCTAAAGCAGAACCAGGCTGCAGGCTCAGCACCTTCCTTTACATTCAACCCCACCTCTGAATCAGTGCCTGGGTAGTGCTGGTCCACCACCACCCAAAAATTCCATACAGAGTTTAATCATGTTGTGACACAAATAATTTTTTAGTAATAAAATGGGTAAAGGGAAGCATCAGTTTTGCTGCTGTAAACATCAAACCAAACTGGCAGGTGCAACCTGTAAACATTATCCAACCCAGAGGACAGCGATAATTCCAACACGGTTAATTGACTAGTTTATGGGTAAAATTAAATAATTGGGCACATCATTCTAATGATGCATTGCACCATAAGAATGATTTGAAAGGCGGGCAAGATTTATTTTGCTTTTGTGACGGCTTTATCCTGTTCGAAATCAAAAATAAAAGTAATGTTCAAAAAAATCCCTGTAATTCATAAAGAACACTCCAAAAAGCATAAAAAAGAGCTTAAAAACCGAGCAGCTTAAATCTTTCTGATATATTTCAAATGTACAGGTATGTGCTAAAATGCATTTTCTATACCGATTTCAGAGGTAATTTTCAGAAGTGATATTGTTCAGGTTTTAAACCAAATTCCAAAGCATTTACACATATAAAGCTCCGAAAAGATGTATATGTAGGTTACTCTTAAAGAGACTAGGGTGAGTTTAATTTGGTAACCCTCAGCCCTAAGCACCAAGGCCATGAAGAGGATAACTTTACACACAAAACTGAGTATCGTGGTCCTCATCTACTTCCAGTGAGTAATTACACCATTAAAGACTAACCAAGAATGTGTTAGACAAGTTTCCAGACACCAAGAACAGGTTCCAGTATTCCTACTGACCCACACTGCTTGTGTAAGAGAAAGGAAAACCACAGAACAGGACAATTCATGGCTTCAGGGAGCAAACTGCTTGATGACTTGATGGTCAAGATACCTACCTAGGCTCAGGTCCTGCCTCTGCCAGTGACTACAAAAATGAAAACTGCTTCATCTTTTGAGTCCTCATTTATAAAAAATGATCTTCATCACTGTGTGAAATTCAACAGGTTGTGATGCTTGGGTTCCTTTGGGCATCACAAAATATGGGAAAAAAATTTTTCAAGAACAATCTTCCTACTTGCTTCCGTCAGTGATGAATTTAGGCACAGTGCATAAAATCTGACAGCTCTATGTTCGGCTTAAGTATCTTTTTTTGTTGTCCATAAATTGTCAACTTCTTTATAAATCTGGGCACAGAATATAAATATATCTGGTAAATGGCTTCTTGAAATTAAATAAAAACTACAGCACACGACAGCAAGACCCAAGCTAAAAAAAAACCTGCTGGCACACAGAAGACTTCTTTATTACTATTATTATTATTATTATTATTATTATTATTATTATTATTATTATTAAAATTCAATGCTAAATCCTTGTTGCTCCCAAACTGAAGAATCCCCTTCTCCCACTGACTGACCCATTTGGGATGAGCAGAGCTTCACCTTGCCCCATGCCCAGGAGGAGATGTGGGGAGGAAAGGGTACCAGGAGCATTTCGAGCCAGGGGTACTCTAAGCACAGCATCATCCTTCGTTCTCCAAGGGCCCTTTTGCTTTTTGAACACTCTTTCTGTTTCCTGTTTTACCTTGTCCCTTCCCATCCTTACCCCCCAAACAATAAAAGCTCAATGGGAATGCAAATGCAGCTCTCCATTTAAAATCCCAGCCGAGGAGGCAGTGTGTCACCCATATTTATGAGCTCTAAATGGCTTTTATCAAAGTGAGGTCGTACTAAATCACCCCCAAGCTGTCATAAATACAAATGACTCGACATAGTCTGCAACAAGCCTTCGGGGGAAAATTATATGATCTGCTGTTGCAGTTATGCTATATCACACAGCGAGCTCATATATTTCCACTGGCAAGGTAACCTGATCCTTCAGAGGACACTAATAGGTGAAAGGGGGACGAGAGGAATAGTGAATCAAGCAGTGCGTGCCTGCACGTGTGTGCACACGTCTGTTCATGCACCTCGCAGCTGAAACCCGGGCTCCCCTCCCAGAGTGGAAGAGGAGGTCCTTGTGGTTTGCAGAATGAGATTTCTTTGGCTGCCTTAATGGAGACGGGAAGCTGCCAGCCAAGAGAGTAAGATCCAGGGGCTCACCAGGGTATTTCCTATTTTAAAAATTCATGCGAAGGCATGAAAATTATTAAGATATGAACCAGAGCTATCCAGACTCCAAAGACTGGACCACTTCCAAGCAAATTAAAGAAGCCATTCCTCAATCTCAGCTGGTGAAGCCCAGGATTATAGCAAAGTCTACCGCAGGATAAAGAGGAAATACTTATAAAGGAGGCATGAACTGGGCAGTGGAAAAAAACAGCGTGGGCTCCCCAGATAAGGGGCACTAATTTCTGTTCACTAACCTGCTTTTTATTTATGTGCAAACATAGAAACACACACGTACAAAGGAGGAGAAATGCTGATCAGATGCCACAGATAATGATAGCGGTTTGGGGGAGCCTCTAGAGACAGAGTTTGGGACAGCCCACCGGGCACCATCCCCACTCAGCCCTTTGCAGGCAGCCTGGCCATGATCTGATGTGACAGTGTGGGGGCTCAGAACCCACAGCTCTTCCTGTGGTCACACTGGGATGTTGCATCACCTTACATGTAAAATAAGTCAACTCCAGTGACCATTTGTTCATATTTTTGTATCTGGGATGGAGACAGTGCCTGTGTCTGCTTGGCAAATGGTTACAGAGATAAGTCAGATTGGGTTTGCTATCTCTAACGTAATAGAGG
Organism: Gymnorhina tibicen; assembly: GCA_013399875.1. Lineage (NCBI taxonomy): Eukaryota > Metazoa > Chordata > Aves > Passeriformes > Artamidae > Gymnorhina > Gymnorhina tibicen. Next base: position 50,750 of record VXAZ01002123.1, on the reverse strand, counting down.
CTATATGCCAATTTTCAGCAATCCAGGTCGGATGTGGGCTTTTATAATGGTACCCTTCTTGGACAATGAGGTCTCTAACATTAAATTATGTATTTTAATTAAAAGCTGGACTTACTGAGCTTAAGCTACGAAACTCGATTTTCAGCTGCCGTGAGCCTGGTGGGGAGCCACTTGGACAGCACTGCCATTTTCCAGTGTTGAGCTTTTCATAATGCTCTGCTCAGGAAACCTCCTCACTCAGGAGCTGAAAAGGCAGCCTGGTGAAATGCATGTTTGAGCCATTTGTCATCAAACAGGACAATAAGAGCAAAACCATCAGAAATCCTGTTTTGATTTCCCAGGTGCATCATCTCCTGACAGTGTTAGGGAACAGGCAGCCTTGCCTCAAGCTGGGGATTGAGGGTTGTCAGCTCTGCCCTGCCTGCTGGAAGGCCCACGCTGTCAGATAGAAGGAACCCAAGGAGCAAGCGAGCTCAACACACTGCCTGCTCCTTGCACATCAAGAACTCCACCAGCTTCCACAGCTGGTCAGCTGGCATAAGCTCCCACTGCTGGGTTTCACAGAAAGGGAAGCAGGGAAGACACGAGGAAAACAGCGAGGTGGTGGCAGGCTGACCTGTGCCGACGGTCAAGCAGGGAGGCTCGCCATCTGGGAAAGGCCACCTGGAAACCAGCCAGCTGGCTGTCCGATGTGATTAAGGACAGAATATGAAATGCTTCAGAAGAGGGAGAAACAGGATCGCAGGTCTGGGTTGCATAATCTCATACATTTGTGTAACCAGTCTAAACAGAGCATGTGAGCTGACCAGATGTTTTTCATTTCAGTGTACAGCACTGTGGAGCAAATCAGAGACCAACAAGTGCCAAACACAACGGTGGCTTTGCCAGCACTGTTGTAATCAGAGCTCAACAAAGGGCGCTGTCAACCCCAATCTCTGGACTGACAGGTCAATCTCCTGGCTGGGTAAAGAAGACCGTTCTTTACACCGAGTACTTATATCTGAGCTAAACATCAGTAGTAGCTGGTAAACATGGGGTTGGGTCTCAGTCACTGAACCAAACATCAGCAGAAAAAGAGCCAGCAGGATTGTGTAAATGATTTGATCCATTCTGGGAGCGATCCATATTGTAATATCTATTTATTTAGACAGAGCTGGATACTGAATTTGTGAGACAAAAACAGCCCGTATGAAAACATAGGGGAAAAATGAATATACACCCTCATTTATGATTAGAGCATCATTTTGGTTAGGAAACACTGAACTCCACTCCAGGACCAGTACTCAAGGACTGTACAGAGAAGATACATTGGGACAGTGGTCTGAGGGGGTGACCAATTTTACTTTGCTGGGGCCACTTTTATCCCCAGGTTGATATATATAGATCTGTGATGGAACAGTAAACCTTAACCAGATGTAATCCACACCCATACTTAGGTGTGCCTTACACACACACATCTCCCACAATATCCTTGGTGGGCACATTCACCCGTCACCAAAACTCTTTGGCAGCAGAAAAACAACACATTATGCAACCTAACATAGCCTTGGGACAACAGCTGGTCATGTCTGCCCTAAACTTGCATAGATAAGGATTAGTTACTGTGAAGAAGTTGCACTGCTTTTACTACATGGATAGCATTATCCATGTAGTGACAATGATTCGAGACTGCAGTTATGTAAGAATGAGGGGAAAAAATTATCTCTAAAGGCGTCTTAATTCTCAGAACTGTGTGTAATCTACGTGTCACATGATTTACTATTGTTATATTACACTGATAAGACATGGGGTGTTGTCCTGGCATAAAATCTGTGCTGGGTTATACAGACCAGCCCTTCAAGCGTTGCACATGAGAAACACCGTAGTGCATGTTCTAAGCACATTAAAACTTTGAAGACTGGTAGCTAATACAAGTGATTTATTTAAAGCTGAGTTGACTTTTCTGAACGCTCTTCTCTATTTTCTCTGTTATTTTTAACTCTTGCACTGAAGTGAATACGAAGCCAAGTTTGCAAGTCCGGAGGCTGAAATCCTCTCCCGGGTTGCATCAGGTGGTACAGCACAGCTGTGCAAGCCACAGAGTGCTTCCCTACTTTCAGCTCGAGCAGCTCCAACAGCAAGGGAGCAAGCCTTCTCTCACTCCATTCAAAATAGAAATAAACCCAGCTTTTAAAATCGTGCTCAGTGGGAGCATGACAGCAGGAGGAACCAGGTTCTGAGTCCCACCTCTAAGCAGAGCAGCAAGCACAACACCGAGGAGGAATGGCCCATCATGAACATTGACAAGTCATAGACTCCCAGGATGGCTTTGGTTGGGAGGGAACCTCAAATCTCATCTTGTTCCAACACACTGCCGTGGGCAGGGACACCTTCCACTAGACCAGGCTGCTCAGCTGGTGGCATCCCTGACTGTGTTCTAATACAAATTGTCCCTACAGGATTTTACTCACAGAAGTAATAAAACCTGCGAGGTCTGGCTGAACAGTTTTTATAGACTTTTTAGAAGTGAAGTCAATGTTCCTAGAAGCTTCCTAATGACATCTGTGAGAAAGGGGACTGATTTGCCTTGAACAGTACAAGTTGGAAACTTCTTAAGTCGGCACTATTGTGCAAAATCTTAAGTGTTTTATCACAATTCTCCCAAGTTTTGCAGTCCAGCCATTGGATCAGATTAGCCTTAAGCACTCTTTTTCTGCTCTTGGAAGCAGAGAAAACCATTCTTTCAACTTTCCCAGTTTACCTTATTTAAAAGCACATTTTTTAACCTTACGAAACATTGTCCATCCACATCTGGCCAAAGTCTGGCTTGTCTGGGTCCTTGAAATTCCCCATGGTGCCACAGCTGGAGACTTTTTGTAAACTCTGATTTTGTGTTTGCAGGTCAACAGCATTTCAATTGTGCAAAATAAGGACTAATCGGATATTTTGTTGAGTTGTTACACTAAAGATAAATGAAACAACTGAATCAATATACTTGTGCAAGCTTCAACATAGGCTAAGTGCAGTGTAATGTAAGTATTGTCATCCACAGTTTCTTTTAAAGCCCCTGCATCCCAATACAAAATCATTATAATGAGTATTCTAGATACAAGTCCTGTTTGTTCATGTTTCCTTTTCATGCTTATCTCCTTTGATCTTATCTTAGGAGCTAGAACAACTAACCCAGGAAAGAATTATACCAATGCTTTTTCTGTGTTAATGACCAAAATGTTATATTTGAAACTGCTCCGGGGATACCTCTCTGTTTATTTGCTTCTTGAGGAGGTAAGAAGGATATTTTCCACCAAGCCAGTTTAACTACAGTTTGTACCAACAGAAATATTTTCAGTTAAAGCGAGAGCGTGACAATGACAATGATTATAACAAATGGATCAAGCTTACTTATGGGTCTTCTACTTGGTAAAATATCCGGAGAGAATTTTTATCTTAAACAGGCTTGTAGTGGTTACTGCCTCTATAAAAGCCTTGGTAACAGATGATCAGAGCATTTTTTGGGCCAAAAGAGAGCAGACAATGTGATGAACACGTGGGTCACAAAATGCTGACCAGAGCCACTACAGCAGATCAACCTTCAGTTTGGGGTGTGGTCAAAAGCAGCTTCCAGGTAGTGCAGGCTTTCAGTGAGTTAATTAGTCCATTCACTTACCAAAGACTTACAGTTTTAGAAATCTATGTTTTCACTGGCACAGTGAATATCACTGCTATTGTGTCACACTAGTGTGAGGGTAGAAAGAATGTGCTCAGACCTCTGGAGGCCTGTGCAATTTGACCTAGTGGGTGGCATCCCGGACTACGGTGCAGAGGTTGAAACTGGATGATCTTTAAGGTCCCTTCCAACCCAAACCGTTCTGTGATTCTATGATTCTGTACTGGAAAGTCAATGCAACCCAGGTGAGTTGTGCAGGCCTATTCAGTCAGCCTGCAGCTTCCTCACAAGAGGAAGAGGAAGGGAAGACCGTCTTCTACCTGGTTACCAGTGACAGGACCCAAGGGAATGGCATGAACTTGTGTCAAGGGAGGTTTAGGCTGAGCATCAGTAAAAGGTTCGTCTCCCAGAGGGTGGTCTGGCCCTGGAACAGCCTCTCCAGGGAAGCAGTCACAGCCTCAAGTCTTACAGAGTTCAAGAAACATTTGGACAATGCTCTCAGACACATGGTTGTGACTCTGGGGGTTGTCCTGTGCAGGGCTAGGAGTTGGACTTTGATGATCCTTGTGGGTCCCTTTCAACTCAGGATATTCTATGATTTTATGATTCTATGAATTCTTCACGTTGGGAGGTCTCATTTATTGTTGCATAATTATGTGTTATGGTGGCGAAGTGATCTGGCTCAAATATGAAATCCTTTCTCACATGAGTAGCAAGATTTTCAGCAGCAGCTGAAACAAAACAGCTTTATGGGTGCGGGCTCTGAGCTGACCCAGGCTTTACCCCTCAGTTCTTTAGCTTGCCCTAATAATGAAAGGTCTGGATAAGATTTGGTCTCCCTGGATGAGTGCAACAGAGAACTCTTAAAGTTTAAAAAAAAAAAAGTCAGAAACTTATCAAAATAACAGAAGAAAGACTGACACAATCAGAGCAAGATTCAACCACAGCAAGAAGCTGCTTCAAGAGCACAAGATTGTGATTCTCTTTTGGGTGGGATTCATGAAACTGGCTCATAACCAGAGCCATGGACTGGAAGAACATTCACAGAAATACCTGATGACTGTCTGCCTGGGGTACACATGATGTCACACAGACTCTTCAGCAAATTCAGAGTCATTCTCAGATTCAGAGTTCTTAAGGCCAGCAGAGACCTGAGAGGATGGACAGACAAACGTTTTGGCTGAATCAGACATGAGGAAGGAGTTACTGCTACCAATCCATGTCCAGCTGGCTCTTTTGGACAGGGATTGCTGCCAGCCCAGTTTTTCTGGCTGTCTCTCCATCTGAACGATCTGAGCGGGTCCTAATCCACATCCACTCTCCAACAAGTCCAGAGTTCTTCTGGATGAGCAGCTAAGCTGAGAGAGCCAAGGGAGTGACCTCCTGAAACTGCAGGGATGGAGAAGGCATGGGAACAAGCTGCCCAGAGCACAACATACACATCCCAGGTCTGCCACAGAGAATGATTTATCTGACCTTTCATCTGAGTTGTCCAAGCTGACCACTCAATTTGCCCATCTATGCCCTGAATCACGCTCAGAAATTGCCTGGCATGGTGCATACGTCAGGTGACACAACCTTGCCTGGAGATATCAGGAGATGCAGAGAGCCTACCATGAGTTTTGCTCAAAGAATTGCATTGCCCTTGCTCTTCAAAACGTGTTTACCAGTGTTGATGCAGCCTGACTGGTTACAGATTCTATTTGTTAATGCACCTGGTCTGTTCCAGGCAATACAGAAGAAGATCCAAGAGACAACAAGCTGCCTCTCACCGTGAAACAGAGAGGTCTCACCGCTATATGCAGTGCCCTAGAAGAAATGAATGTTTGAAACATCCAGCAGGCACAAGAAGAAAAAAAAAAGACACACACACACACACACACACACACACACACACATGCTTCCCCCACAGACCTCCTTTGTCCCTGTAGCTGCTATCGCCCCCCGTAGCCCACGCTCCCCTCTGTCCTCCTGACCCCTCCTCTCCCTCCATTCATTCTTCCAGAATTTATCCCGCTTCTTTGACTCGGCATGTGTCTGGGCAGATGTCCAAAAAACCTCCCTTCAGCAACCGGGGGGAGGAAATTCCTCCAATTCAGCCCAGGCTCTTTCCCCCCACCCCGCTTCCCGCCTTCACTCTCCCTCTTTTTCTTGCTCCTTCTTCTCTTTTAACATTCTGAATGATTGATAACACTCTCCTTGCCTCGCTGCTGCCTGTTTCAGCCCTTTTTGCCCAGCATCTGCAGCCCTGTAGGGAAACAAGCTCTCCGAGGCGATGGGATGTTGGGGACCCCCTTTGGTTCTTTTCAAAAATTCAATAAATAAAAGGAAAGATGAGAGAAGCACAAGGGAGTCTGGAAGGTCTGGAGAGGCAGGGGAGGAAGGGAACAGTTAGGAAAAGCCCTTGATTAGGATGAGTCCAAAACAAACAAACAAATTAAAAACAAATGCTTTGCATGTCCCCTGTTCTCCGTTTGCCATGGAAAAGTGAGCGGAAAGCTTTGTTCTTTGTGTTGTTTTGCATTTTCAGGCGCAAACTTTAAGTTTGTGCAGAACTTCTAGCTTCTTGTTATGCTGTCATTATGAATGAGTTTGTTGTCTTAAATTCACACTTTCTGGAGCCTTTCATTTGCTTGAAGATCTTGGACTTCATGTAAAAACAAAACTGTGTTTGTCTTTCCAACAGCAGAAGGAGGTTAGTATAACCTCCGATATAACACCTTATACGTCAGAATCAAAAAACACACCTAATTTTTATGTGTCATGCCACTGTGCCTTGTGTTTGTATATCCATGCAGGCATCCTGTCTTCATGGTCCTAAAATACCCACAGGATGCCATGCTAATGCCTAAATTTTGGTTAAATGTTCACATTCACTTTATAATTCTCATTTCATGCATGAAACTCGTTGAAACTGATGTTTGGGCTGTGCTTTTTTAGCACTGTACATAGTACATATTTAATATAGAAGTAAAATACAGAATCACAGAAAGGCTTGGGTTGAAAGGGACCTTAAAAGCATCTCATTCAACTGTCCTCTCACACTCCCTGCCATGGGTGAGGTTGATATACACATATTACATGGAACAACCTGCCATTAATGCCTTAAAACTTTATGATGATGATGATGATGATGATTATTTTTACTATTATTATTATTATTATTATTATTATTATTATTATTATTATTATTATTATTATTGTTGCTGTTGTTATTACCTGAAATGTAATGGGTGAGTGTTGGCCTGAACCAGAATCAGCACATCATTGCACTGGGCAGCATTTGCTGAGACAACAAAGCCCTGAGGCAGTTCCAGAAGGATGGGTAAAAAGGAAAGATTGTTATGCCCATTTAACAGAGGGAATCTGGAGATGGACCAAATTATGAAGAGAAGGATGAAGAGAAGGGTTTGTTTTATCTAACTTAGACATCCTAGTGTCAACTGATTCCAAACTCCATCTATAGGGAGCAAACCAGCATCTCCAGAATTCTCTAAGAAAGCCCTTGAGTGACTCTCTCATTTATGATATGACTCCAGGATGTGGAAAGTTATGCTTTTTTAATCCAGCCAACTTCACCCAGAAAGTCTCTGGCAGAGTTAAGATTTCTGCCCATATATCTCATTCCCTAGCCCAATGCCTGAGCAAAGAGAGAGAGATAAAAAATATCTGTTTTTCTTAGCAATGCCACCTGTCTTCTCAGTAACAGAAAAATTGTTCTTTCAAACCAGGAGAAACAGATAGCATAAACTCTTCATATTTTATTAATCAAGGTTCTGAGTTTTGAGTCTCTGCCTGAAAATGAAAGGTAAGTTTCTGTGACATGATAATTCAAAGTTAAATAAACAACTCACTGGTGTTTAGAAGAAGTTACATTTAAACCTTAATAAGACGGAAAACAAAACATAATAATCAGCAAGATGATTTTTTCCCCTTATTTTTAAATTGAGGCAAAAAACCCATCACTTCAGTTACATCTGGGAGAACTCCGTATTGAATATTTATTCCTCGGTAGCTCATAAACTCTCAGCGTCCTTGCTGTAAGTGATCTCCCTCTCCTGGGCCTGGAGGATACTTGTCATTTCTGTGTAGGTAGCAATCTATCTACCTGCTGCAAGCTGCTGACTGCCTCAACAGGATCTGGGGAAGAGAAGCCCTCATTTATTTGTTTGAAACAACTATAAAGTGCTGTTGGGAAATTTCAGATGTATTTCCTTGTCAGATGTGTCCGCACTGAAGGTCTCCTAACACAAAGCTGGTAATTACCAAAGGTGAAATACCCAGCACAAACATCCAGCCTACCAACCCAACACTCACCCAGCATCACTGAATGACACATCCCACAAAAATAATAGCAGTAATAATCCATTTCTCAAAGAAATTTCCTGACAGAAGGCTTGCTTCCCTTGAAGGCAAGTGTTAATGGTGTCCTACAAATTCAACATGACCTTCACAAATAATTCGTTGGTATCTGCAGCCTGAACATGCAAAGACTGGGAAACTAAATTGTTTTCAGAGAAAATAGTTAGCTTTTGATTTCTGAACTCTACAAAGATCACTCAGAAGCCTGGGGGGAAGGAATTATAGTCAAGCTCCCCAAAATGTCATAGACATAGAACCATTCGTGTCCTGGCTCAAAGCATTGGGTGGTCTCATTACTCAATTACTTTAACTTTTTTTTGCTTCCCCTACACCTGCACTTATAGCATGGCCTTTCCAGTTTAAATATTGCAAAGTTCTAGGTCTGAAAAGTGAGATGCAGCCGTTTGCTGCCCCACTGCCTGATGAAACCTTTCCAGTGAGAGTTGCCACTAGGAAACCCTGGAAGCCCAGCCCAGAGCTGGCAGCCTCTCGTCCCCTTCAAGCAATCTCACGGTGGGCTCAGCTTCAGGGATATGAGCTCCCAGAGGTGCCAGCATGAGGAATTTGTCCCTGCTGGGTCCTGAAGGCAGGACTGACAAATGGCAGGCACACACTTTGCGCTGAGAGACGAAACCTCCCCAGCCTGTCTGGGGCACCAATGCTTATCTGATGTCTTCTTTCCAGACCTCTTGCTGGTCTTGAATGTGAGGCCACTGCGAATGATCTCAAGCCACATATTTGAAAGCAGTATGGGTTTATAGTTTCCACAGATGTCTTTTTTTTTCCCACTTGAATACTACCTATTAAGTATCTGTCTAAGTACTATCCCTGCAATAAAGCCCAAGCAATTCAATGTTTTCTTGGATGAGAGACATGACCTAAGCTCTTTGCACTGAGGTGAGAGTTGTCCCTTTTTTGTGTGGCCAAGTACGTAACTAAGTCCCTGTTTTGGACTTAGATTCAGATGTAAATTCAGCTAAAGCACCTCTGGAGATCAGCCAAACTCTTTCCAACACCATCTCCCCTGTGCACCTCACCTTGTCCCGTAAAAACAACTGCAGGGGTCAACCCTAAATCCCACTGACATTGCTCTGCTCTCTGCAGCCATGGCAGGAACCATGTTTTGCTGTCCTGAGCCAGCAGTCCAGTGTTCCTCTGAGCTACCGGTGGATGAAGTGGAGAAGTGAATGTAAACACATTGCAATCAATTTTCTTTCCTCTCCATGTGCTCATACTACAGACAATTCCCCTTTATACCTGTGAGCCAAAATTTCAGGTGGTTCTTGGGGCTTTGTTTTTTTAAGTCTGTGGAATTGCTAGAATCTCTCCCAAAGAAAAGAACATATTTATCAAAATCTATGACCAGAGAAGCAACTGCAGGCTTTGCACTGAATGGACCCAGTAGGTTTTAAACCATTTTGTAACCACTAGCAGCTAAGGACCCATAATGTCAATCTCATTTGTCACGGGTGCAAAGGGGAATAAATGTGCATTACCAATGATTTTTTATGATTCCACAGAGAATGCAAGCCAGATGAACAAAAAAATGGGATGGCTAGTAATTTCTTCCCACTTATTCAGTAGCTTTAGGTACTTGATTTTGAACAAAATTTAATTGGTCATTGTTATGTGGCAGCAGGGCTATGAGGCAAAGGGAAGAGAAGATAGCAATGGATTGGAAAGATTTACATAGAGAGAACGTGATGGGGCAGAAAGGAGTCTATAATAAACAGGGAAGGCAGAAAACCTAATTAATAATTAGTATAATGACATAGGCTGTAGGGCTTGCTCTGGTGTGCCAATAAATCAGACTCTAAGCCCCATGAACCTCATGCCTTTGGCTTCTGGTTGTTCCCATGGTATGGGACACAATAAAATGGGTATAAGTACCTTTAGCTATATATGCAGTTATATATTTATCTGTATCTCTGTTATTCATAATCATATCTCTATCTACGCCCATACTGGTCTGTCTCCATCGCTATCTGTATTTCTATATCTCACTCCATCTGGATCTCTAACTCTATCTCCATATCTATCTTTATCCACTCTAGGACAAACATTTTTACTTAAAAGTTTACAGAACACAGTGAATGGTTGCCTGCAGGGTAGCACAGAAATTCAGAGGAGAAAAACACACAACAAAAAGAAACAAATGAAAAAGTACACACCTCTGCACTGTCCTCTTCAAAACCAGCTTTTAAATGATTGTCTATGACCAAACTTTTTCTGCATGCTTCTGGCCCTGTGTAGAGTTTAAGCTCTTGGTTTTCCCTATGTAACGTATGAATTTAACCTGAAGGGCAACATTATCATTTGACCCGTGAGAGTGTAAGCCCCAAAGATCATCAATTCCCTTAAATTGGTGGCCCAGTCACTCATTTAATGCCTCCACGTCAGCTTGAAATAAGACTTACAGTTTGATAGGTCAAAGTGAAAAGGGGAGGATGAGAGGGGGGAAGAGGGAAAAAAAATAAAAAAGACTGACTGATTGCCACAGCAGTAAAATAAAAATAAAATAAATTAAAAAAAAAAAAAGAAAAAAAGGAAACACTGCTCAGTGAAAGCATTGTCAAAAAAATATATATGGGGAGGAGCAGTTTTACAGCCTCCCGTAACCCAGTGGTCCTGAGGTATTGCCTTTCACCGTCTACCCAGGAACAGGCCTCTGAGAGGTTGTAAAAACACCATCTATTATTCCAGAGACTGAGGCATAGTCTGAAGGGGCTGTCTTGTATGGAGAGGCTTTGCTCTCCTCCTGCACACGGGGCCCAAGCTCAGAGCAAAGCCTCAGAGAGGGTGAGTGAGGTGCTTGCCTCCCCCCAGCTCCTGCCCTGAGGTCCCACAGAACCCTCAAGCCCTTACAGGGCGCCGCCAGGACGCTTTGTGGATCCAGCTGCAGTCCTCACTTCTGCCTGCAACCTTGTATTTGGATGTAAAATACGCCCAGGCTCTCACCCATCCCCTCTCTGAAACCCACTGTCTTTTCCAGATTTTTTTGTCTTTGCCCCGTGTTCCTGGTTGCTTTTTGGCCATTGCTTTTTCTCCCTAATTCTTAATGGTCTACACTGAATTTCCCGTGTTTATTTGGGGTTTCTTTCCTGCTTCCTTCCCCCCATACGAGTGATTTGTTTTCTGATTTTGTTTTCTTTTTTCTTTCTTGAACAACATGGCAGCAACAAGCAGAGCAAGGGGAATTTGCTCACAAGGTGTGCTGAAGGAACCCTTGGAAGCTGCAATACCAATCAGGCTGGTTTACAGAGACAAAATAATGAAAAAGTAGCAAGGACACCAATTCTGGAAACCAAATCAAACCGTTCTCATCCCCGCAGAGACGAGATAATAAAAACACATGCACTGAGATAGTTTTCTCTAACAAGGACCCCAAGGAGGTGGTGAACTAGTGGTTCATCCAGAAATCTGACCAGAGCAAGAATGCATTGACCTTGTCCTTCTCCCCCTTCCTTGATTATAAGATTCTATCAGTTTCCAGCATCACAAAGCTCATATTTCAGGCTTTTTCTGGTTTTGTTTGTTTGTTTGTTGACTTTAGTTGCAGTGTTGGTCTCTGGGACAGGGCCAAAGCAGAACAAGTGGTCTCACCCACATTCCCTGTGGCCCATGTTTGGACCACCCTCAAGGTTCATCTTTACAGATTAATTATCCCCCCTGGTTTTCAAGTCCACATGCCAAGGTGTGTACAAACCCAAATCACGCCATGCCCACTGCTCGGTGTCCCCATTTTAATGGGTTTGCTTCCAAAAAGAGACACAGTCAATCCTAAACAGTCTCCTGGAAGAAGCAAAGTTTAACTATCATTGCCAACACCTTCTTGGCCCCACTTCTCCTTTTGCTTTCCAAAAATGTGCAGCCAAGGATGGACAAATGTCATGCCAAGGGTGAGAGCCCTCCTACATATGTATATTCCCAACTGAGTTATGAGCTGAGACTTGGGGGTTTTTAAAGTATTATTATAAAATCCTCAAGTGCAGAAAATTTTAAGTGGGTGCAGCCAGCTACAGTCTCTGCTGCTGGAAGCCAGTTGAGGTCCTCAGTGAATGAATCCATCAGCTTTTCCTCCGTGGACATGGAGGGGCCACGGCCACACGATCTCAGGTCACAGATGGGGCCCAACAAGTGCCCTGAGCCACACTGGTATTTCAGAAATGTGACAGAAACCGATAGCACTTGAAATCTGTTTTGGTTTTTACTCATGTTCAGGTGCCTCTTGCAGCACTGGTGTCCCCAGTCCTCTGGCCCCTGGGGTGGATTAAGGCAGCTGGCCCCACACCTTGGGTCAGAGGTGGGCGAAGAGGGAAGGCCCAACTCCCACGAGCCCTGTTTATGTGGTAATGGAAACCTCCTAGGCATGTCCAGAGGAAAAAGTGTTCCATGATCAAACGGGGCCTTGGCACTCCACCAGGCACTCAAGTGTGACCGAGCATCCAGCCTCCTGCTCCAGGAGATGGGTCAGATTTACAGCCTGTCCTCCCCATTCGCAGCCCGGGACCTTGGACAAAAAGGCAGCTGCTCCTTCCTGGAGCACAGGGCACCCATCACTGTCTGCCTTCATCAATGGCCAGAGGATCCTGGGCAGCACAAAGCCCAGCACAGTCCCTTGAGCAGCACCCCAGCCACTCACCTCCAGTTCAACCATAGATCTGTCACTGTGGAAGGGAAGGGATGGGGAAGAGAGCATGGAGACAGAGATTGCCAAAGTGATGGAGATAGGCATCAGTGTCAGATTGGATGGGACCCTGAGCAACCTGATCTAGTGGGTGGCATTCAGTGGGTGATTCTGTGATCCTGCTGGCATCCCGCAGACTTCTCTTCAGTGACTGTTTTATTGCCGCTTGCCAAGACAATGATCAAAAGTGGGAAGGATAAAAAAAACCCTCTGAATTCATGCTTTTTTTCTAAAATTCCAGTGATCTGCATGCAATGATTTGGACTCGGGCTGCAACAAAGTATGTGAGACACGTGGTAGCATCTCTGCCCCTTTTCCCTTTCCCTGGAGAAATACAACAAAGGGATGAGCCCTGCACAGCCCAGGGTTGGAGCAGATGAACTGATGCCCTTCTCTTCCCTTTACCATACATCCACTAGGATGCTGTATCTCACTTGTTCTGCAAAGTGCCTCTAGCAACTTCATTCCCTCTGCTCCGCACAAAAGCTATATCCAGCATGAAATTATTTCATCACAGCTCTTTAATTTATTTGCTTAGGCAGCAAATTTTGTCTTCTTGTCTGAAGATCAGAACACCACTCATCTCTTTTCTTGTGCCATTTAATCCTAAATTTCACCTCCACTACATGTGGCCAAATCTATTAAAATATATTTGTAAGGTTGGATCAAATAATCAATTAATAAATACCAGTATCTTTAAAACCCAAGAACAACATAAACACAGCAGCCAGTAGGCTTCTTGAGAGTTATGTGGTCTGATGAGGATTTTCTAAACCAAACCATCATGTAAAAGCACCTAAAGAGTTTTTTCCTGAAGCTCTTTCTATACAAACCTATATCCTCACCCAGCCAAGGCATCACCACTCACACATGACTGCTGGCAGAGTTCCCATCACATAAACTCAAGAAGAGTCATTTTGTCACATTCATCTATACAAAAAGCTCAGTTCAAGTAATTTTGAAATCAGTAGAGCATAATTGCTCAGGTAAAACTCAGAATTCATTAGTACATAGAATTGTAGAACCATAGAATTGTAGAACTGTAGAATGTCTTGGGTTGGAAGGGACCTTACCGATGATCCAGCTCCACCCCACTGACATGGGCAGGTGGGGCATTCACAACCTGAAAATTTGTCTTTCTCCAGCTTCTCCTATCTGTGCCAGCTCTACAAGGCAATGATGGCTGGGAACAATTCCCACAAACTGAAACAAATAGAAAAGGGAAAAGCAAACAAACAAAGAGATGACCTGGGACAGTTGAATCATAATACGATTTGTCCCAAGGAACTCTTTCTGCCCCCTAAAATAACTAAATTCCAAGGCAAAGAAGTCCTTTCTGCTGTCATTTTCCATCTTGGACTGCGGTGAATGAAGAATGGGGAGGCAATCAAAGGAATAAAAGACCATGCTAAGCATACAAGTCTAAGCATCCACGCTTGCATCCCAGAAAAAAAAAAAATAGAAGAAACCTCCTCAAAGGAAAATATAAATACCTAATACAAGGAAAAAGAATTTTATAGGTCTAATTGCATAACTGTAAGTGCATGCACAATCCCCTTTTCTGAACAGAAAAAAAAATAAATCTGCCAGTAAAGCACTTATCTTTACTGATATACATTGCATTGTCCAAGCTTTTATGGATTGCCTGCTTGTTAAGCAATTCTATCAAGTACTCTTATGTTTTCACTCTGCCCAGCAGCTTCCTTTGTAACCCACAATGAAAATGTGGCAAGCACTGAAATATCCAAGTAAACCTTTTTACTGTGCATAGTCATGTGAAATAGCTTGAATGATCCTACTCTTACCGGAGAAGCCACATTGGATATCTGATAGCAGCAAGAGCCAACATGACATTATTACTGATAATATTAATAATAGTAATAGGAGTATGGGTGGGATTGTTATGACTACTGTTACTACTATTAATGTTAAACACCTTTCCTATTATTAAATAAATCACACGTTTATTTATTGATGCTTTCATTAGATACAGAATACCACGACACGATCCCAACAATCCCAGGCAAGGAGGAATTGCAGATCTAGATTTAGGGGAATAGTTTTCACCTTGGGCCCGTCTCAGAAACTTCTGTGTCTAATTAGATATCCTGAATAGATAATTGCAGGCTTGCCAGACCAGTAACCAGGACTGGGATTGCTTTCCACTGCAAAGAGAGTGTTGCTTCTGGTGAAACCCATGTATGAGTTTGGCACCTACCACTGATGCCCTCCAAGCAAGGTGAACTTTTGGGAAAGCAAGAGTTGGAGTTCATTATGAGGGGAGGCAACAAAGCCTGAATCGTCAAAGCTGTTAACGCTGAAAATCTCTCTTTCCTAAGGTGGGTGCAACCCAAGGCAGGCAAACTCACACATCCAAGGCCACACTGGGCATGGTTTCATACTGATGAGAGAGGCTGCAGGGCTGATTTCAGACTTAGACCTCGAAGAGGATTTTTCGGTGACAACTTTGCTTCAGAGAAACTGTTTCACTCCCGAGCGCATGCCAAGAACAAACGCGGTCCAAGTCATCTGGCCACTCTGTTTGATCACCCACCTCCCTTTCTAGCTAATGGGCTAACACAGAGCCTCTGCTGCTGACCAAAGGGCATTCAGCTTAGGAAACACTAATGCGTGAAAACGTCTGCAGGCTGACTACGTGAACAGCAATATACATTTTTAATTTGAATGATATGCAGTGTTTACCATAATTAGACAGCACATTAACATGATTAAACCAGCGCTGCAGATCAGAGTGGCAAGGCACCCGTCTCGAATCCGGAGCCTTTATTGCTGGGAGAACTGTGTTGTGCTTGTCCATTGAGTGACTGCTTGCCCTGCCCTTTTGCAGTGTGAGTTTGAAGCTGTCATTGCAGGGGGGCAAAATTTTCCTTGACAAGCAAACAAATCCATTAACATGTTAACAGGTTTTGCATGCACGTGTGGAAAATATTAAGGATGCCAACACAACAGCATGGTTAGGAGGGTAATATTTAATTCCAAGACAACAAAATTCTCAAGTTTTACTATGGGAAGCAGCGTGCTTTTGCCTATCCTGAAAGGCTAGAAAGGAACTGATTTTCAACAGTAGTTAACAGGACTAGGAATCAGCAGAAATTACTGCTATTTTTATCTGCTGGTTGTTGATCTCTAACTTTAGCATCCATCAAATGGCCGCAATTATATTGCTATGTGTGATTGCTTTGTGTACACCCTCCAAGTACTCCAAATCACAGTCTGCTCTCCTACTCGTTGCTGGGAGCTTTGCCATTGATTTTAATCAGGCCAGAACTTCACCCTTGTTTCAGCCAGCAGAAATCCTGGCAGCAGACCCTTTTCTCTGAAGCAAGCCAAATGTGATGGAAAGTGGAAATGATGGCAAACGGGCACAAAGGCTGCCCACACATTTAAAAGTGGGACCATCCAGTTGTGGAGCTTTTAAGGGTGTCTGCTGCTTTTATTTAATTCTGTGTGTTGGAGGAATGTGAGCATGGATTGCTTTAGAGAGATGGCACAGGGAGAAGTGTCTGTGGACACAGAAAAGATAAAGATAATGATCAAGCTTTAAGTAAAAGTAGATGGTGATTCACAAATCCTTTCAGCTCATACTTTCAGCTGCAATATTTGGTTTTTTTCCTATTACACCACATAAGCACCCTTGCTTTTACACATGAAGGAATTTGGCAACAAGTGTTATTCCAAAATACAGCAGCTGCAGGGCATTAAGAGTGCTCTAACCATTATAGGGCATCTGGAACATCTCAAAATTAGTATTGCATCAGGCCACAGGCCACAGAGATTTCAATACAATGGGCACACTTCAATTCATTCCAGCTTTAGCTGTGTTCCAGCACAACGTCCAGTGCTTAAGTCTGGGGAAGCCCTTGCAAGCTGCAGCAGTTTTGTGACTGTCAGGGAATGATTTTCAGCAGGTAATCTTCAAAGCAAAGTGGAGTAACCCACAACAGAGTGGCAAGATCATATCTTAATTTTTACAAATGCTTTGCTTATGACACGAGTGCCTAAAGTCAATAAAGTATCCTTCTGAGCAAGGTGCGATAAAAACTTGCAGGGCATCTTGTGGATTGTGAGCTCCAAATGCCTAAAGCAAGCACAAGGTGGGACTGACAGGGAGTATAGAAGTAGAAAGAACACGATGACAGTAGATATTGTTTGTCCCTGACATCTTGGTCCCATTCAGCCTGGTTTAACAGTGGGATCATCTGAGGAGGTGGCGGGGAAGACAAAGAGAGGATAAGGTGATGGGACAACAGACAACACCAGCTCTTCTATCTTCTGCCCCTCCAGAAGGGCACTGGCTTGGGGCTAGGGGAGTGTGTGTGAATGGATATGGAAGAGGAAAGGGAAAAAAAGAAGGCGTGTGTTCCGTCGGGCACAGTGGAGTGCGTAACTATGAGGTTTACACAGTCATTGTTGTGGTGAAGTGTGTTGATGCAAGTTCAAGAAATCTCTGTTAGATAATCTCACCCAAGGGTTGGGTTTTGAAGAAGAAAGATGAGAATGGGATATTCAAGAGTGTGCTGCATGAATCCATACCCACTCCCAGTGAAGATGGGGGTTTCACCACATTTTTCAGCAGGGAAATACAATACTGAGGCCTTCAAATAATCTCACTCCCTGCATACAGAAAAAAAAGCTTAGAAAACCTGAAAAAAAAAATCCATAGTGGTTTACTTCTGCCTTAAATCTTTCCTGTCATTCCTAGAAAACCAAAAGTAACCCTTCCACTGGAATTCAAGGGGATATGAGAGCTGAGCTCTGCTGGTCTCCTTTGAAGCCCTTTGATAAAAGGATGATAAGAGGACTATAAGACAGATAGAGAAGAAATACAGATCACAAGATAAGCACAACTTCGGCAAGGAAAGGACTCTTGGTAATACTTTCTCATGTCTCAGGGCACTGGACAAGAAGAACAAACAACTGCTAGTAACAAAATCCAAAACTTAATCTCTGTTTCTCTCAGTTTTCAGCTCCAACTGGTGTTTTCCTTGCTTCCAAGATGAAGAAGCTAAACTAATCCAGAGGTTACCTGGGTGGTCCCACAATATACTGGGCTGGGACAGGCAAGGGTCAGTCCTGATGGGGCTTGATGCTTCCAAGGGCCAAATATTTCAGCAGGAGCAGAAGATGCTGGACACTCCACGTTCCACACAGTGGATGCTGTCAAGCCCCAGAGGACTGAACATGCACTGGAGGACACAAAGGGACCTGCCCATTGTAAAACAGGGCTCTCTCACCCCTGGCAATCTGAGTACAGAGAAGCAGGGCTTCTCCAAGCCTGACTTCAGCACCTGGAGGCAGAGCAGGAAGAGGAATGGTGGATTTATTCCTCTGAACTGAATGGCTCCAACTCCACTTCTGGCATTTCAAAGTATGCCTCACTGCAGCTGACCGTAGAGATACAAAAAAATTAAGTTAAGGAGTGAAGTGGTTTTGTTTGTGAGGCTTAGTTGCAGGTCCAGCCGTGGTGGTGGAGCTGGCAGAGATGCTCTCCTGTGGCCACAGCCAAGGATGGCACAGCGTCTTGCATGGGTGAAGCTCCTAGTCCCTCTCCATGGCACTGAAATCACATTAGCTGGTAGCAACACTGCTGGAGGAGACACACAGAACCAGATGTGTCTCCTTACCTTTGTAAAAGTCTCTATATTGAGGACGGATGTTGCTGAAGGGATCAGCAGTTCCCCTGGGACTTGGAACTATTGATCCCTGTTGTTGGAGCGGTGTCAGCCTCCCAGAGATGACATCCCTGCTGTTTATGCTCTCCCTACCCTACGGTGAGATGCCATTGCTTAATGACTGGCTCAAATCAGCACCACCTTCACAGCCCAGGGTGGCTCCAGGCATAATACAATATATATTCCATGTTTGTCCCCCAGGCCTTGGAAGTATAGATCATTTTTAAAGTGGCTAAGGGTTGTGACCTGTCTCCTAGGCTATAAATCTAAGAGGACAATGCACTCACTCTGATTCACTCCTCATACTCTAAACCAAAAAATTATTGTCCGAAGGCTGAACAGGAGGGAAGTGTGCAGTTTTACTCCATAAGCTATCAAAAGCAGGTATCAAAAATATACAATCTGTAATGATCAGAGCATTGACAAGGGGCTCTAATAAGAGTTTACCAAATACAAAAATATTTTGTGTCTTTCCCCACATAGGCTGTGTTTGCTGGATTTTGTGTATTCTCAGTGAATCTGGAAGGTCTAGAGATAAGAGAGAAAACAAAGGTACGATATCCTAGATCTCTTACGGATTATAAAGGAGAAGGCAAACAGAGTCTTATAAATTGGATCAATCCCTGCCTTGTGTTGCTGTAGGGTTTCTTAGGACCCCAGAGTCTTTAAATGGTTTTTCATAAAAAATACTGGTTCATGTAGACCATTGCACATATGAGCAGATGATTCCCTCTACCTCCGGCCTTAATGTTTTGTGCAGCCATGAACCACTTGGGACACCACACAGGTCCTGCCTGTGCACACTGGCTGGATTTAAATATGCAGGATCAAACAGCAGCGAGGGAAAAGTGCACACTTCTTTTCTCCCAAAGAATCACAAATGTGGTGCTTTCAGACTAGCAAGCCCGCTTCACTTCAAAACTGTCACTTCCTGTGATACAGGAGCCTTGGGCTTTCCCTCCCAGGAAGGAAAATACAGAAGACTGTCTGAACTTCTGGGCACTTTGGGCATTGCCTTCAGCATCCCTGTGGCTTGCCAGGTCTTCAGAGTTCTTTAACACCTCTGCGCTGAGCCGCATTGCAGCCCTGTGATGCTCCTTTAATAAAGCCTGTCAGGATGAGCACATCCCTTTCAATACCAGTGCTCTCCCAGCTTAAAAATAGCAGTAAAGGCTTGGAGGCGGGGAGGAAAAAATTATTAAAATCCAATTTCCTCGAAAGGCTTTATCCTCATTCAAGCAAGAGAAAGAACAGGCTCCTTTCTAGCTTTTCCAGCCCCAAAGAATCAAGATGAGATGTCACAGATGATCTCTCCAGTCTCTCCTTCTCCATGAAGGTTGCAGAGAGACACACTCTCCTGTTGAGTGCACAGATGTGGCACACGTGGATGATCTTTTTTTGGTCCAGTCTGGGAAAGGGTTTTTGAAGAATTTTTGCTGTATATGCAGGTTTTGCCTTCAAAAATAAAACTCTGGGGAGGTGTGAGCTTAGAAAAGGGAATCCCATCTTAAATTTTAAAGTGCACAAAAGTGCAACTGGACAGGAGTGAGGGTGCAGCAGAGGGATGAAGGATGGTAACAGAGGAAGACCAGGGCAAAATATTTAAGGTATAATTATTCCTTGCAGTTTTTTTAACTACTGGTGTCAGCCCCTTACGACAACCCCACTGACTTCGGGCAGCCCTGCCAATAGGCACCCACAGGAGATGTGTCCAAATCCAGACCAATCCCACATCTCCCCTTGGAGCCAGATCCACAGCCTTGGCTGGCCAGTGGCAGGATGCCCATGGGAGTCGCGGCGCCGGCTGAGAGAGCCCAGGAGAGCTCCCTGACCTAAAAGCAGCATCTGCGCAGGAGCAGTGTCCATCTGTCTGTCCGTCGAGCAGCACATTCTGTCCTGGCTGTCAGACACAGCTCTGTGTATGTTGCTGCCCATTCTATATTTACCCCTGATGTAACTAAAGTCAATAATATTCCATTAGGGCAGCTGCTCCCAACGCCCGAATAAGCTTTCCTACGGTGGCTCCACCTACGCACGTCAAAAATCTGGACATATACAGCAACAAAACCCTCCCGTGTTTATACACACAGTGGTACAGTTTTGAATAGAAAATATACGACTGTTAGCACAGCTCAACAGCCTGCTCTATAACAGTAGCAGCGCTTTTTTTTTTTTTTACAAGAGACATTGATTCTCCTTGTCCAGGGGGTGAGTTTAAAGGGCTTAAGCTTCACTGCAAGTCAATATTGGCCTTTCCCTTTTTAGGGTATGTTTCTGAATTGGAGCATTCCTTATCTCTGCTGCCGATGACGGGTTTGGTGAAGGGTTTTGTGGTGTTTTCTGGGAAGGAAGATGTGCGCACGAAAAAGAAGAATCACTTTCCAAATCCCACACTTAAGCCTCTAAGGAGTTTACATCTGGTGTTTTGTGTTACTTAAATAAGAGCCTGAGCCAGGCAGTGCATGAATATTCCTATACGGTTGCTTTTCCAAAGGAAAATTCCAATTTAAAAATTTTGGGTTTCCTTTTACTTTTTCTGCTAAATACTATAGAAGGAATTGCAATGCAAAGCACTAGGGAACTGCAGTTCTCTTCCACAGCCCAGGGAAGCACAGGAATTATGGGGATTACAAAGATAAAGGAAAGTTAAAGGTACAGACCTGAGATCACAAATGGAGAGGGGGGAAAATCTCATACAGCTTCTGCAAAAGACCCATATATCGTCCTACATGGTGTATATAGTGAGAATACATTAAAAAGCAAAAGATGAATAGTTGAGTAAAAAAAAAAATATTCAAGTAGTACAATTTAGACCCAAAGTTAGTACTGCCAGTGTTCAATCCCTTGGCCTTCATCATGTGTGCTGAAAGGGCACAGACAAGCTCTGTTGGCATTTCTGAGTAAACATAAATATTTCTTCCACTAGGAAGGCACACTTGGGAATACAAACTGATGACTTGAGAGTCTGCAGACATGTTGCCATTTAGATCAGTGGTTAAAGCCAAGCCAACCGTTTATTAAACAAAGTCTATTCCCAACAGATAGCTAATAGTTTTTAGGAAATGAACAAATGCTTCTTCATTTTGAAAGCTAAAAGTTTAAATTAAATATTATAAAGGATGCAAATTAACCAGTATTTTGTACCTTCAGAGAAATTTGGATGTAATGGAAAAGTTTCCTTAACCATGCAGTGCAGAATAAAGAAAACCATCTCTGGTCACTTGAGGACATACAGTGAAGTGTCACCTGAAAGGGCACCTGGATACTCACACGTGCTCCCTGCAGCCATGCATGACACAGGCCCTACTTGTTTTTGAATGCCACTGATGAACCACAGAAATGGTCCCATCTCTTCAGACCCACACCTCGGCAGGGGCAGCGGCTTGGAGAGCGACGCTTGTACTAAAATCAGCCACAGCCCGACTGAAGAGTCATTTCTCAGAATCACAGAATGGTTTGGGTTGGAGAGGACCCTAAAGGCTATCTTGTTCCAATATCCTGCTGTGGGCAGGGGACACCTTCCCAGGTTGTTCCAAGCCCCATCCAGCCAGTGCCCATTGGGCACTTCCAGTGATGTGGGGCAGCCACAGCTTCTCCAGCCAACCTGTGCCAGGGCCTCACCACCCTCACAGGGAAAAAATTTCTGCCTAATATGTAATCTAAGACAACAACAATTTCAAGAATGTTGCCTAAGCAACACAGTGACTCCCCAGAGAAGCCTGGGCACAACCTGAGGTCCTTGCTTTCTTTTCAAAACTCTGGGCATAGGGACCTAATTTTAAAGAATTCCCTTTTTCTATCTTCCCGTGGAGAGCAGAGGCACTGATGACAATGACAGAGAGAAGCCACCTGCCCAGACAGGTGCCTGGCTGTGCCTCTCCATACCTGGGATCAACTGTGTACCACCCTCACAGCAAACAGGAATAGAAGGATGTTACAAATCCCGTGCTAAGAGCCATGCTGCTAACCAGGTGATCAGTGGATGTGTCTCCACTGGGGATATGGAGTGATCCCCAGATTACCCACCTGAGAGCTCAGACAGTGGGGTGACACTAGAAATCCTTGGTTTGAAACAGCAAGACATGAATTATCTCAGCCAGATCGGCTAAAGAAAAAAAAAATCACTTTGTACTTCTCAAAATTATTTCTCTGGAAAACCATTAGCATGGACTAAACACCTTGTGATGAGAGTGTTTTCTGAAAGAGGAGGTCAGCATTAAATTATGGGAAGCCTGTAATCTTTCTGGCAATCTATTTACTTGGTTTTCAGAAAAGGATACTTGGGGATGTGTAAATTCTGGGAAATGTGTTCCGCTGCACAATGGCATTGCTCACATTTAGCAGGGAGAATGAAAAATGTTTTCTAATCCTTTTAGAAATGTAAAATTTGCAGGTTTAAAAATTCCGGATCAAAGCAAGTGCTTCTGGTGATGCTTGCAGCAGAACAATAGACCAGAACAGAAGAGAAACTCTATTTTCTTTATTCAGGTAAGAACCTCATTAAAAATCAATAGGCCTAATTTATCCCTGATAGCATTCTGTTGAAGTCTGTACATTTACCCTAGGGATTAATTTAGCCTAATGGGTCTTCATGCGCAAACAACACAGGCAAGGCTTGATTCTTGGAAGTTACTGCATAGCAAATGCTACTGCAGGACTTGATGCTATCACTGGAGAAGACAGGGAGAGCTGAAGAGTCTAATAGGCTCAAAGCCCTTGAATAATGTCCAGATACAGCCTGTGGTGAATAAATATTTTAGGGCCACTCATATATCAGCGTGAATCAACTTTTTAATGGATGCTGCTAATCATAAAATGACAGAACTCGGATCAATTTATACATTTCAAAGGAAAAAAGAAATAAAAAAAGAGATGTGTGATCTTCCATCCCTTGTGGACATGGGCAAAAGTGAGTCATCCTGACCTGCCATGATCTTTGGAAGGAGATGTTTCTCTCCAGCCCTAGAAAATGAGCATTTGCCTTGCAAGGCTCTCCTCTAGTAAAAAAAAATGTGAACACCAAAGAGCCTGATTTCACTGAGAATACGTGACAGTGAATTAGTGGCCCTCAGGTGTCGGTATACGGGCCAGCGAATTAAATTAAGCTCTTTGCTGCTGTTCTAATGTAGCAGAACTAATGCAGTCACGGCTCAGCACTACAGCTTCTTAAATGTGGGCACTGCTGCTGCCACGGGGAAGGGAACCTGCTTTCCATCCCCTGGGGAGGCCGGCTGGAGTCAGCAAGCAACCCCAGGAGCTGTGACATAACGTCTGAAGACACGGGCAGGAGGAGGACCAGGCAGCAGAGGCAGCTCCAGTTCCAGTCTTAACACCATTAGAGAGGAAATCATGTATAGTGGCTTTTAAGCACAGTCTGAGGGAGCATCACACTAGGAGACTGAAAAAAAACCCCAACAACAACAAAATCCCAATAGGGCTATCTCTATAGTAACCCTTTCACTTCCTCAGGGAGAAAAAGGCATTGCCCAGAGAGTCACAAAAAACCTGTTCCACATGGCTGCAGCTGCCATGATGGTGATCTAAGGAGAGCTTGTCTTGGGAAAATGAGGAGAGGAGAGG
>VXAZ01002123.1:0-26509 GCA_013399875.1 Gymnorhina tibicen | reverse complement strand
GGGAAGGGAAGGGAAGGGAAGGGAAGGGAAGGGAAGGGAAGGGAAGGGAAGGGAGTCTGTTTCTCAAGACTTTGTGTTCCCACACATTTTGTGCTTCCCTGACTGTATCTTTCTCTTTCCTGCTCCTGCCCCTCCCATCACCCTTGCTGCACAGTAGCAAGCTGGGTAAATATTAACTACGATAAGAAATGATTAATGAATTATCAATTGAAATCAAATTGCATAATGCAAAGAGCTGGACAGTAAGGAAAAATACTGGCTGCTGTGTCTTTGTTATTATATTGGAAAGGAGGTGGAGGCAGAGAGCAATTTAGGAGGCTGCAGCATCTGCTACAGATCCTGAAATACTCTGGCTATGCCAGGTAACTGCATGGTAAGTTGAGCACAGATACTCATGCAAAAATCTGTGCTTGATTTGCACGTAGCAGTCATAAAGACGATGCATAAAAAAATCCCACTTTTGCCTATGCAAATGGAAGGGCAGAATCACCCACAGCAACTGCTCGTGCACAGCCGGGCTGTAAGAGCACGTGCTTGGAGAAGAGCAGGGCTCCTTGGGCAGGAGGTTCAGGTTTGATCCACTTTCATCAGCAGTATTTCCAGCTGGTTAATGAACAAATAAACACTCAGAAAACTTCTCATGAGGTAGTCGAGATATTTTCCCCAAGAAAAGTCAAAGCCTCATGATGTCAAGAGCTGCCCTGCAAGTTCCTCCAAGGGTAACTGAAACTAAGTGGTGATAAGGTCAATTTTTTCCAATGGTGTTGCTTAAAATACCCGGCAAAGTCAATAATAATGAAGACAACCACTAATTTGGATTACTGCATTGAGGTGTAACTACCTGACATGAAACTTTCATGTTTGAAAACACAGGCCTGAACCATTAGCTTGTGGTTAAATAATGGGTAAGGAGCAGACCTGTGCTGGTTTTGGGACCTGACCACTAAAAACAAGGTATGGAAAAGGCTGAAAAAGCAGTGTGGGTACAAGAGCTTGCCTATCTAACTCCCTGAGAGAGGGCTGTTCCCTGGAAAAGGGCTGGGATCTGTGTTAAAGTTAGAGAAACATGGAAACTCCTCTGTGGTCAAGGTGCTCCCAGCTGGCTCCGGAAAAGAGAAGTTTGCCATTTGTCCCTTCTCACTGCCTCTAGAAGCACAAGTGCCAGCAGCTCAGCCGCTGACTCCTTTTACATTTGGACATGGATGACATTGAGTGGCGTATCTTTAACAGCTCTTGCTTTTCTAGTTAAGCATTAATGTTTAACGAGATCAGCCTGCAGTTGCTCGTTAGTGTGCAGTGCTCCAGCTAATTAATACATCACTGGGAGAGCCAGTCTGGGAAAGGAGAGAGAGCAAGTGCATTCCTGAGGCATTTCTCAGTCTTTAGAAAAGAACGGAAAAAAAAAAAAAAAAGAAAATTTGGGCAAAGGGTTCTTCAGAGAGGAGGAATAAAAGGAACTGAGCCCTCCAAATGCTTGTGCAGCAATGCTGAGCTGACTTTCTGTGAAGAGGACGTGTCTCACCATGCCACCCTCCTCCTGATAAAAGATGAGTATGTAGCCCACAAGGAGCAGTGCTGGAGAGGCAGCTTGAGTGTCACAAAAACACACCGGCCCTGACAGCCACACACATTTTCCAAGCAAGAAGATATAAACAAACCATCTTCTCGTCCCCCCGATCCCTGCTAATTCCTCTTACCAGCTCACCTCCCGCAATGGGGGTCACAGGGAGATCAGGAAAGTCTTGTCAGCACCTGGCTTGAGGCTGCTTCATCACGCTTGGTGGGGCTGATGCCTGCTCAGCAGGCAGGGATATGTTTTTTTTTTTTTTAGAAATCATATGAATTGCTGCTAATTCTCACAAACGTAACGGGTTTCCCATCAATTTTCAATTTATTGTGTCTACAGTCCCCTTGCCTGCGTCAGGCGATGATTTGTCAGCCTCGCTGCTGAAGATAACATCTTTAAAATGTAACTCCAGTGCTTTCTACTATTTCAGAATCCTGCAGGAAAATTGAAAGACCTTTTTGTGCTTACCTCAATTCAAATGTCAGCACAATTTTCAAACCAGGGAAGAACATTTGGAGCTACTGGATGAAAAAAATTTAAAAATCTGAGGTCACTCTTACTTCAAATAATGTCTTAGAGACTGGTGTTAGGGGTTTTTTTATAGCTATTTTAGAATGTAAGAATGGAAAATGTAATTTTCTCTTTCTGTAGGAAAAGACAGCCACATGGTGCAAACCCCCTATTTGTATGCAATATGAAAGACCATGTGGGGTCATCCGAACCACTAAGCAAAAAGTTTAGTTTTTAAACTTCTGGTCTTGGGAGTGTTGGAAGGAAGCAGAGAAATGAGTCAATATATGTATTGCAGATTTAGGAAGAGGACCCAGCTTTTAAAAGGAATGTGTCTCGCAGCTGCTGACACGGAAGAGAGAGTTATTTGGTAATGAATCATACATGATTTAGGATTAAAGATCATAACTATATGTGACCCACTACCAGCAGCATTATAACCAGAGCTGCTAATACTGCTAAATTCAAAATGTTTGAGGACTGTGGGTCAGGCTCCTTAAAAACACTGAATTAAAATCATGCAAATTAGATTCTATTTATGTGCCTTCTGAGTTTCAGGGATCTTATAATTTAAGCCTCATCACTCACTGATATTGGTGAAGAAATAATAAAATAAAATAAAAAAAGGTGGGGCAGGCAGAAAAATACAAAACCACTGCACACCTCGTATCATAACATTCTTAAAAATCACAAGAGTTGACTATGAGGGTCCCAAATAAAAACTCAGCCCATGCAAACCAATTGTTCTTCCACTCCTGGCTCCAGTTGAGTGCTAAGTGGATAAGACATGTAGGATGTAAAGATTCAAATGTTGATGCTTGGGCAAACCGAAATGAATAGGGAAAATTAGAAACTTTGGCAGAACAAGAATGGAAATATTTTCATTGCTACTTATTAAGTAGAAACTAAATAGAAACTGTGCTCCAGCACCTTTTTCATTACTTTTTAAATGGTGGTAGGTACAAAAGGATAATTTGCTACTGTCACTGGAGACGGAGAGAAGGAGGGAAGTGAGAGAGGGAGAGAGGTCCACATCTCCAACAGGGAACATCTGGGAACAAAGCTAAATGGATTCTCCAGTACAAGATACCATCTTCACTCAATCTCTGCTGTGAGCATCCTTTCCACAGCAGTAAGTAAAACGCTGGTGAAGGAAAATTCTAATGCTCATTGGACAACTACATTAGTCAAGAGAAAAATTTAAGTTCGTTCACTTTAGTCTTAAACCTCACAGACAAAACCACATATGTAGATAAATATGTTAATGCAAGCTTTGTTTTCAATAGCTATAAGGCCTGAGTTGTTGGAATAACTGGAATCTCTTATCATGATTGCTAATGGATTTCTCCTGGCACCAGTCTCTGAGATTAGGAAGTTTCTCTACTGCCTCTTATCAGATGAGGAACTCAGAGCCAAGCTCCAGGATGACTCAGCAAGGCTGGAGAGAAATAGAGTTCAAAATGATTTTCAGTGGGACAGCAAAGACCAGACTTAAGCAGGAAACAATTTGGCTCATCATCTTGGGTAGATAAGGAAAAGTGAAAATGAGTACGGAACAAATAACCTCATTATTGTTACAGAAGAAAAGTAAGGGCCCTTGTTCAACTGAGATGCCATTGCACAAGGTCTGGAGAAATACAGGTCAAGAGACTTGGAGAAACTGAAAAATAGAAATAGTAATTTCTATTTTGAGTAAATTACTATTTACTTGTAATGCCCAGCAACTAAGTGTAACTTCTGTAACACCCAGATGGTGTTTACACAGGACCAGAATCAGAGACAACACCACTACTGCCATCAAAACCCCAGTAAAGGCCGTATTCAGGCTGCTGTTCAGACACTGATAATTTCTGGAATCGCTGTACCTCTCCACGGAGCCAGTGACTTTCTCTTCTGGCAATCTGTTGATAATGAATCTACAGGAACAACATGAGTACTGAACAAAGCACCAGAACTTTCATTGTAATCCCACACACATTAAAAACAATCAAATAAACAAACCAAGAAAATAAAAACCAACAAGACAAATGGATAACTCACTCTTCCAGAAAATTCTTTCACAATGATGCCTTATCATCGCTTGACATCACTGGAACATAAGGGAAAACCTAAACACACCCCTGGAAGGACATCGCTACGACCTGCGGTTGCCTACCAACAATGCAACACACAAAGCCTTCAAGTCCTCTGATGTCCCAAAATTGCAACTCTCTTGCTGCCTTCCCTACTAATTTGGGGTTTTTCCATGATATTGCTGTTGCTGGAATGATCACAGAATGATTAAGGCTGGGCTTTACTTTCGGCTCATGCTGACACAGCCCATTATACAGAGGGAGTCATAGAATCATTTAAGTTGGAAAAGATCTCTGAGATCATTGAGTCCAACTGTTAATCCAGCACTGGCAAGGCCACCACTAATCCATGTTCCCAAGTGCCACATCTACATGGTTTTCAAATCCCTCCAGGCATGGGGGAACCCTCCACTGCCCTTGGCAGCTGTGCCAGGCCTGGGCAACAATTTCAGTGAAGAATTTTTTTCTAATATCTAACCTAAACCTCTCTTGGTGCAACTTAAGGTGATTTCTTCTTGCCTTGTCACTTGTTCCCTGGGAGCAGAACCTGACCCCCACCTGGCTCCCACCTCCTTTCAGGCAGAGAGGAATGAGCTCTCCCCAGTCCTTCTTTTCTCCAAGATAAGGACAGCTGGACTACCACTGCTTCTCGGGGAAAGCTTGTGCTAGGGAGGAGTGGAGGCAGCACCCTGGGTAGTGCCAAGCATGTGGGACCACTTCATCTCACAGCTTACCCTCACTTTTAAGGGCTGGTGTACAATGGCATACCTGGAATGAGCTTTTTAAAGATTGAAAGATAAAAAAGTAGGAATCCTCTTCCCAAATGATAAAAGCCAGAACAGTTTTAGCAGTGCACTGAAAATCCCCCTCCTCTGAAATGAACTCGGTGGGCGTCTGGCGTGCACAAGGGGAGGCTTCAGCTCAAACACCGGGGGTTGCCACAGCCCAAACAATCGAATGAGGGACTTATCATAGGAAGTGACAGGCAACCTCAGCTATAAGAGAGGTCATCAGCTCCATCTAAACACTTTCTTTGAAATATATCTGCAAGGGAATAAAAACAGGATGGCAAATGATTCAAGACTAAATACTCCGACATATCCTGCAATACCCTTTGCACTCTCTTTTTGACTCCAGGAAAAGCCGGGAAGCTGAGTAGCAGCTCCGTTTCCGTTCCCTTTTCACCTCCCCTCAAGAAGAGTGACTTTTAACCTTATTATTTATATTACCCTCGCATCTGCAATTAGGCCCTGCACAAACACGCCATCTGAGGGAAGTACCAGCCCCAAGGAGCCCACAGATGGGCAGAGGCAGGGGAAGTTTTAGGCCGGATGATAACCCCTCTCTCTCTATGCCAGGGGCAGCCGGCTGTACCGGCCAGAGCTTGCCTGGGTGACACTAAACCCCTCCTGCGGTGACACAGAGCGCACACGCGCCCATCTCCGCGCTGCCGGCAGCATCTGCCCGCGGTGGCCATCGCCCATCTGGCTTCCCAAGGCGAGGGAGGTCAAGCACGGAGGGGGTGAGCGCATCCTCTGGCAGCGTCCCTTTCTGCGGGGGTGGATGCAATTAGCCGGAGTCGTTAGAGCTGCCTTCATGCCTTTGTTAGAGCCGCCTTCGTGCCTTTGTTAGAGACATCACTCCTCCCATGAAGCCCATTCTGTGCATGATGGGCTCGCTCTGCTCCATCAGGGTTTTACCAAGGCCAACTGCTCAATGGGGACTCGGTAAAATGAAGACCAAATACAACTTGAGCAGTAGCTCTAAGACTATTTCCCCGCCCCAACCCCGCAATCCCAGCCTGTTTTATCTCTCCTCTAATTTCTCCCTTTGTAGGCATCCATCCTGGGGGCCCACAGGCTGAGAACCTTTCATCCCTCTGCAGCTAGAAAGCAGAGAGATGTTTATTTTCTTCCTCTATTCTCAGACTTAATGAAAGCTTTTAAACCCAAATGGCTGGAGATTCACACCTCTTCCAGAGTATATCTGAATCCACTAAAAGCTCTTAGGTTTCCTGTCACCCTGTGAACATAAACAAAGTGCACAAACAGCCACACCTCCCCTTGGAAACTGAAAAAAACCAGAAAGAGCTAAAACCAACATGGGAGACCTTTGGCTAACAGGCTGAGTAACAAACACACGCACGTGTACACACACACACACACACAAACCCACCCCCCTCTACCTTGCTGGAGATTCAGTCCCTGCACTGGAATGTGTAATACAAGCACAACAGCTGCCTATAGCACTAATCTAAGGAAAAGGTCAAGGAAAGGCATGTATCCAGCATTCGTTTTGAAATACCCCATAAGGAGAATGTGGTGAGGGGTTTTTTTTTTTTCCTTTCTAATGCCTTTCCCATACTTCTCCATGGCCTTTTCACATTCATGAAACCAAGAGAATCAAGCAGGGTTCCCTCTGGTATTAAAGATCACACTTTGAACTGGCTTGCTTTTGAGTTTTTCTAAGAAGGAGACCTATAACTTGCTCTGGACAGAGTTGCTTAAATATTAAGCAGTGGAATGCAGTTGCAGTTTCTACTTGGGAAGGATAGCGGTGATCTTGAATGAGGAACAGGTGAAATTTTTTGATGTTTCGCAGTCAAAAGAAACCTGATAATGGATTTGGGTAACAAGGGAAAACATGCAAATTTTGAAATTGCATTCAAGGAAAAAAATCTAGATTGGTGTTGTGCATGGATAACCTTCTCTACGGACACAGCCTCACTCTGAGACAGCATTTATAAAAAAACAAAAGAATTCTCTTAAGGGGAAAACCCTCTAGCAATAATGTTAGAATGTAGTTTTTCCCATCTTTAATTTCTTTAGGAATGTGAAAGGAAAATAGTAATCTTTATAATTCATGTATTGATAGCAAAATGTTTAACATTGCAACCCTGAGAAGAAAAGAGTAAATTCGCAGGAATTACTCAGTGAATTGGCCTAAAAAGGATTCCTTCTCCACCCCTACTATTATTATTTTTTGGTGGTAGATTATTTTTCTAATAGGATTAACGTTACTCTCTTGGCTTCTGTGCAAATGGGTGAGTTCACCTTGCCATAAGCTGCTTCAGTGTGAACAGAGAAAAGAGAGTTCTCAAATCCTTGAGGTATTTTTTTAAGAACTCTCCTGATGGCTTATTCTTCCTACAAATAGAGACATATTCATTCATTCATTCATTCATTCATTCCTTCATTCATTGATATTGACTTGTGATGGAAAGATTCTCAATAAAGGCTGTCTCAGGTCCAACCAGTAAAACTTCGAGGAAAAGGTCTTGGAAGAACTTCATGGACTACAAAGCTCTTGCCATGTTAGAGAAAAAGAAAGGCGTGCACTTGAGGCTCAACACTGCTAAAAACTGCTCAGATGTGCTGGCTAAGCCTCCCTTGCTCTCCCTTCATCCTTTCTGGATGGCAAACCTGTCCCACTTCTTTTCACTCCCGTCCTGTTGTTGGGGTGATGCCTTTATATAACCCAGCTCTACCAGAAAAAGCCTCCATTTAGTGCCGAGAGAAATGTAGAGGAGTCCTTCAGGGTGAAAGGCAAGAAAAGCAACTCATTCCATCAAGCTAAAGAGCAGTTCTTCCAGAGGAGGCAGGCCATTTGCATGCCATTTGGGTTCACTGGGAGAGATGCCTTTCTTTTTCTCCCATCCCTGCCTCCCAGTCCATGAGCGAACATGGGGCTGAAGAGGAGAGTCTACATTACACTCCAAACGCATTAAGGATCCCAGCACGTTGCTATAGGCCATCAGAATAAACCTGGCAGTGCTTTGAAGTCTGTAAACTGATTCCTAGATAACTGCTTAGAGTTTCTCCCCTCCCCGTGCCCCAAACAGCTTTTCATTTGATGTTCTGGCACAGAGCTAATCTGAGAAAGGATCAGAAACTCGAAGCTATTGACAGTAGTGACAGGAGTGTCTCAGTGTGACAGCTGATTGAGCCCCTCTCACATTTCACTGACAAACTCAATTGCTCCAGTAAATCGAGTGAAAGTCAATACAGGCAGCTCCTCCTCAAGCTCTGGGTACATCCCCCCCCTCCCTGAGCCTTCCTGGGGGCCCCTTGTTGCTGCCAGCACTTGTAGGACCCATCTGAGAGCTCATCTTGGTGAGAAATGGAGACATGGTCAGGGCCTGGGGTTTTGAGGGCAGCAATGCAGTCTTTACCTTACTGATATAAAGCTTGGTTTGTCTTACTTCTCCCCCTGCACCATTTTCTTTTCTTTGGTTGTTTTTTAGTAGAGACAACTCATGGAAAATGGAATTTCTTCTTAAGTCCTCAGGCCAGGGAGACACCGTGACAGCCAGGCAATGCTGGAGGTGCAGGAGTGTGTTGTCTGCATGTCCAGCCCTCCCCAAGAAATGCCCATATGGCGGTGCACATTGGGGTTAAAAACAGGAAATACAGGTCTGTCTCTGCTGGCTTTTTCTGCTGTAAATCAGCAATAAAAGCCAGCTGCGAGGAGTAAAATCTTATAAAGGTAGAGGAGGTGGGAGAAGAGGCTCAAGCCTGTTGCAGATGGCAACCTTGTGTTAGCAGTGAGTAACCAGACAATTAAATCAGTGACTTAACAGGCTTTTTCCACACTTTAATTGTGAAGCAGGGGTGTCTGTGGCCCAGAGCAAGCAAACCACAAAGCAGACTTAGCAACATGCATGGGGAACCTGAATTTTCACAGAATAAGGCACAGGGAGCTGGGGTACATGGTGAGGAACATATGCAGGCTACTGTTTGCAAATGGAAATCAAATAGGCTGACATTACCAATAATGAAGTGTGAGGTTGGCGTGGTTTCTCTCTCAGATTTCAGCACGGTTTATTTTTATAGAGGCAGCTTCCTCGTGCAAAGTGTTGGCAAACAGGCTGCTGGCAGGGAGGTGGGGAGAGGGGCAGCAGGACAGACAAGGCTTCTTGGGGAGGACACAGGACATTTCCCACCTGCTGGGATGGAGCAGCAAGCAGCAGAGATGGAGCTCCAAGGGGAAAAAGTAACATTTCATAGACACAAATGGCCCAGATACTGATCTTGGTTGGTGAAAGGAGTGAGGGAAGATGAAGGAGCAGAAGGAGGAGAAAGTAAAATGGTGCTGAGCAGGTATCAGGTGCTGAGAGGGCAAGGGTTAAACATGACAAGCTCGAAGATATAGCTGGGCAAACAAATTAACAGGCTCTCTGTTGCATGAAGTCATATGAACAAGTAACCAAAGACACCCCTACCTAAATATACTCCCCTGTCCCCAGATTATTAGAGCACGTCAAGCTTTGCCTCTGCTTACCCCATCCAGCAAACAGCTGAGGACACAAAGGCTACCCTGTCCCGCCTGCCTCAAAAAGAAATCAACTTAAACCTTACAACACCTCCATCCCAGAGTTGTGCTCTGATGCCAGGATCAACACACAGATGGTCTGCCCGCCCTGCTCCCACCGCTGCTCGCTGGCAGCTCAATACCTTGGAGCCGGAGCATCCTGCAGGTTTCCCTGCCTCCTGGCTCTGCACGGACACGTGTGCTCCCAACCAAATGACCTCATCTGGACTGGATTGAGCCTTCCAAGTCAAAATAAATACAGCACATAGGAACTGGCAGCGATTTTCAAAGATTTAAGTTGGGTCCTTCTCAATTTTCACTCAGCACTTTATGCATTTCTTCTGCTACAAAATGGGGGCATTTTATATTCCCTGCTCCAATACATATTTTATAAACCTGCCTCTTATGCAGTTAATATTTTGGTTCCAAAGTTAACTCGTTAAAACACATGTTAATAGATTTGGCATGGAATAAAAGAAAAAAGAAGAAGAAAAAAAGGCAGGTGAAAGAAATGCTGGGGGAAGAAAAATAGCAGCAGTGTTTGGAATGGCTCTGCAGCCAAGACAGCAAACCTGGTCTTTTTAATGGGACCACCCAAGTGAGAAGGACCTTAAGCTCTTACTCACGTGTGTTATGTTCACTGCAGTGTAATTCAAAGTCCAGAGGGGAGTTAGAAAAAGTAATAGTGGGGTTTATTGAGGGCTTAGCAGATGAGACAAAGTGCTGGGTTCCCACCAAAGGCCGCTCCCAAATTTGCCAGCAGAATATAATGTGATCTCAAGTCTGATTCAACAAATATAGGAGCAGGAAGACTGAGCTGCTGGAACAACCTGTCACTGACTACCTGGACTTTGCAGAAGTCAACCATGGTTCAGCAGCTTCTCCTGAATATATGTGTTGGGATTTTTCCAGAGGTGAGTAACATCGCCTCCTCTAAACACATTTCTCAAAGAAAACCCCAACAAACCCCAGCACCCCTTCTGAAGGCTTCTAAACAGAACAGCATTTGAGGTTGTGGTATTTTCTCCAAACAACAACTTATACAGGAATCCTTCCTTATTTAAAGATAATTACTTAATTCCACACCAAACCTTTATGTGTTGTTAACTGTTCAGTTGGATTGGCTGAGTCAGGTCCAAGGTTCATTTCTAGGTCATAATTATAAATATTACCAGTGAGTGAAATGTTTATCATCCTATAAGTGCCAAGATAAGACAAACCAAGAAGTAATAAAGGAAAGAGAAGTTTAGAAAGCCACTTAAAATAGGAGAAGTGGATGGAGACAGAACAGATCTCTCAGCAATGGCAAAGCTGAGTTCTTAGACTACTGCCCTTATTGCTTTCTCCAGCCCAGCTGAAACACTCCCATCAGCAAAATCCTGTCATTAGATTTAGTGACGGCATCCGCAAGGACAGAGCAATAGTCACATGCAGGATTGGCTGTATCAGTATCCCTTCTCTCTGGGATTACACTGTTTGTATCCTAGCCTTTAGGAAAGAGGATGACTGATGTATAACAGTAGAGGAAGGAGGAGGGGGACTATCGGGAGGGGCAGAAGACAGCAAAATCTGGTGCCCAACACAAAACATTTAAGCCCTAAACTTCTGTGGGGATGTGATCCTACCCTGCAGTGCTGCTATTTTTTTGTCACAGAATTAAAAAGAAGGACTTTTCCTGGTGTCACTGCAGGCCACAGAGGATAAATCCAAATGACAGGGCTTAAGTTATGAATATGGGGAATTAGAGATGAGAAGTAAAGCAGCTTATAATGACTCTCCCTTTTGCTCTTTGGATCGCAAGCTTCAGCATTGATTTTGAAATGCCCTGTCTTCATCCTAGCAGCTTCTTGAAAATGCAGCTTGAGTGTTTCTTCACCTTGCAGCCTCTTCAGCATGAGTTGATAATGATAAAAAGGAGAATATAAAGGCTTTTGCAGGCTGTTATTCATCAGGTATTATGATATTCATTCCCTTGTTTTCTAAGCACAACCACTGACCTGCTGGGAGGACGTTGAGAGAGAGAGATTTCAATTAATTTCCTTATGAAGACAGCCAGTGCTCAACTCAGAGCCTGCATTCCCAACAGCGTCAGTGCAGGGAGACACGGGTGCCTTGACAACACCTCACTCAGTCGGTCACCTAAAGTCCAACCACAGGAGCTGCCTGCAAAAATCCTACAACAGCTCCCACCTCGCAGCACCAGGTAATGCAAAGTTCACGGGAAGTGGTTACCACCTCCTTTTCACCTTGTTCACTAGATACTAAGGCAGCCTCAAGATACTCACACGAGTCTTGCCCCACAGCACTACAGACAGCACAAGTATCCACATCCAAATGGAAACTTTTGTTTTCCCGTGACCAGCACATGGCAAGGTAAAAGATGGAGCAGCTCAGCGAGTACTGAGGAGCACACAGGGTTGGGAAAGTTAATTTTATCCTCTATTCTGACCCCATCTTTGAGGTGAGGCAAACACATTTCCCACTCAGCTGCAAAACATCTTGAGCTCTTTTCAAAGTGCTGAACATCAACTACCAAAATAGCCAAGGTGGGCATCTTTGCTGGGACAAAACACTGAGCCACATCCCTCATAGCTTTTTCCTATTTGCTCTCATTGTTGTGCTAGTGGAGTCTAAATCATTCCAGCAAGGGAGTGAAATAACTACTCTGTCAAATAACTCACCTCCTTGGAGAGATAAAGCTGAGAAGGAAAACTAAGGTGAAATAACTTGGCTAAATTTGTGCAGGAGATCAGTGCTGGAGAATGAGAGCCAATTTCCTGGCCTCCTACTCCAATACTCAGCTGCTAGCTGATCCTGCTGTCCTCCAAAAATGATCTCCAGTACTCGAGGACAGACAGTGATGTTTCCTGTGGATTTTCACTTTCCTCTCTGTGTTTTTCCTCAACAAAAGAAAATCCATTAATATTCAATCATTCCTGCATGTAAGATGCAGTTGCTAAAATGGTTTTGCACTCAACAGCCTCCAGTTGTAGACTAAATTGATGACACTTAAAACATGCCCAGGAGCCATAGCAGAATGATCCTATTACAGCAGTGCCTTAGTAATGTTGTGTTAGTTAAGGTTATGTTGGCTGGTTCTGAGGGTTTATAACCCAGCTGTGAATATATTCTCCAGGCTGGGACCAGTTGCCAAGGGGATTTAGTCCTGCAGCGAATCATATGGGTTTTTGGGTTGTTTTCTTTTTTTTCTTTTCCCACTACTTTACATCACAATTTTGTCTGTTTCTTTTTACGATACAACATAAAAAGAAAAAGAATAGAACACCCCTCTGTCATGAGGCTTGTAGGAGCTATACTATATTCCAAGCTAGAGTTAACCCACCTCAGGCAAGCCCTACCCCACGCTAATATCCAAGTACTCCCCAGTCTTTGACATGAAGGATATCAGTGCTGCTTTCACTGCTTTCTTTATAAGAGAGCTGAGGTTTTGCAGGAATTAAATCACAACTGGTTGTGTGGGAAACCTGTGACAGACTGAGCATCTCTGAAGGGTGAGCTGACTCCACAGGCACTGAACCTCTTCTTTTTCCACCTGCTATAAAGACTTTCAAACTACAGCCTGAATGATTTCTCCCCTGCACGAGGGATTTTTTTTTCCTTCTACAAAGACCACTTTGGTTACAGTTCTATTTGACAGAGCTTTCTGAGTGGTTTCCAGGAGGTAATGTTTTCAAAACTGATTTTGACCTATATAAGGAGACTTTAAACCCGAGGTACACATGTATCTACTGTCACTTACCAAACCAGACTCGTATGCAAGAACAAGAAACCCATGAAGTGGGATATAGTGGGGAGTAAAAGGATATAAGGAACAAAGGCCTGTTTAGATGGAGCAATGCAAAAATGTTCCTGTCACCATGGTCAGCCCAACAGCAGAAAAAGCTCCCCAAGAGCCTGCGCTGATGGAAAATTTAACTGAATATATTTTCCGTGTATAACCAGTGTCAGAACCAAATATTTGCTGAATGCAGAACAAACATATTGGGTACAATTCCAGACAGATGACCTGCTGAAATATAGGACCTGAATTTCATCGTCTTGACATTGACTCTGGTACAATGTCAGTAAAAGGAGGGTGCAACCTGCCACCATTCTGCTTGGGTTGCATTTTGCACCCATGCTGACTGAGACAGGCGAGAAGTGCTCCGCAAAGCACTTCGAGCACAACACTCCAACCAACAGGCAGGTCCTTCTCTCCATCTGCCACCCTCCACAAAGCCTTTGCACTTCCCTTGCACCTCGCAGCTCTCAGCAGCTCTGAGCGGGCCGCTCAGTTTGCAGGAACCTCAGAGGAGGTGGGATCTGGATTCACGTGGCACCTGTCATCTAAAAGGTGGCTGACTGAGTCTGACCCTGCCATGGTGTCTTCACATGCTGGCATCTGCTAAGGGGAAACGGGAACAGGACAGAGTGGGAAAGGGAGGAAAGGTGGGGCTGTTCAGCCTGGAGAAGAGAAGGTTTTGTGGAGACCTCATAGCAACATTCCGGTACGGGAAAGGGGCCTAGAGGGAGGCTGGGCAGGGACTCCTCATCAGGAACTGCAGCGATAGGACAAGGAGTAAAGGGTACAAGTTGTAAGAGGAGAAATTTAGGTTAGATATTAAGAAGAAAATTTTTATTGTGAGGGTGGCGAGACACTGGCACAGGCTGCCCAGGGAGGCTGTGGATGCCCCAGCCCTGGCAGTCCTCAAAGCCACGTTGGATAAGGCCTTGAGCAACCTGGTCTAGTGGGACATGTCCCTGACCATGGCAGGGAGGGGCTGGGTCTAGATGGTTTTTAAGATCCATTCCAACCCCTTAACATTCTATGATTCTGTGATTCCACGAAAGGCAGCCAGAATATCAGAGAATAATGAAGAAAATGGTCCTTCCTTTATCATTATCAGATGGACAAGTCCAAATCTTCACCGAGGCCTTTTCCTCATCCATCTGTATGTTGTTCCTGCCCTGACTGAGTCTCCTGACAGCAGATAAGCTGCTAAGGCAGAGGGTATGGGATCACTCTTTCCCTCCCATCCATGAAGAGAGATCAGTGAAAACAAAATAATTATTAACGCTCCCTGGCATTTCAGATCCCAAGTTCCATGAGACAGCATTTTCTTCGGCTGCTTTAGCTCTCTTTCAACACACTGGTGCATGTTTGCCTTTGAGGAGTATCAATGACCCTTTCAAATTCAGCATTTGAGGCTGAGGATGACAATTTATAACAATAATATTTTTCATGTGAGCAACACTTCATTCAGAGGGCTCTCAAATTGCTTTTCGAAGCAGTGTGGCTTCCACCACCAAAATGA
Source organism: Gymnorhina tibicen (assembly GCA_013399875.1). Lineage (NCBI taxonomy): Eukaryota > Metazoa > Chordata > Aves > Passeriformes > Artamidae > Gymnorhina > Gymnorhina tibicen. Next base: position 11,735 of record VXAZ01002123.1, on the reverse strand, counting down.
ACCAACCTCCAAGGTGGAACAAAGGACCCATCAATGGAAGGTGGCAGTACACAGCAATTTAGGGCAGGAAGTCAAGAATGATATGTCCCACTGAAGGCAGAGGGTCAAGTAAAGTTGGCAGAAAGCATATCCTGAATGAGAGAGAGCCTGGACAAAACATCATCACCAGCTCCAGCTCAGGAGGGAAAGTGCCATGGGATCATCACTCACTAGAAAAGGTCAGAGCCCCAGTCTTTACGTCCTGAACAGGGGCAGGGCACTGTGTTAATGCACACATTCAGAAGTGCCTCAGAAGAAAAAGAAAAAAGGCAATTTGCTGACTGCACTTCTGAAGCCTTTGCTGCAAAAAAGGCACTGTGAGTGTTTTGGTCTCCCTTTTCCTGTAGAAAGGAAAGGTTGAACTTCAGTCTACACTGTGCTACATTTTACAGGAAGCCCAACCCACTCCGAAATTAATATGAACAGTAAGAGGAGACCACAAGGTGGAAAACTCTTGAAGTGAGTACAAGACTATTCATAAAATGAGTGAGAAAAGGAAATAGGTGATTATAAAAGGTCATTAGAAATGTCAGCTTACCAATGGCATTGTATGAAGGGAGGTGTAACCCACTGCAAGCCAAACCTACTACAGCTGAACTTGCAAGGACACCCATAATCTCAATCTCTTTTGTTCAGAGGTTTACATTTAGGAAGTTTCTTTCACAATATTATCCCTCCAAAACTTACACAAATCCAAAGAATGGGGACTTATCCACCCAGCTTCCACTTCACAACTGCTTCAAGCCCTCCTAACAGATGAATGAAACTAAAAAATTTTCCCAGCCACCAGAAATGCAGATGCTCAGCACCAGATCCAGGAATTACCAGGACACAACTGCTGTATGAAACTGGGAGGTCCAGAGAAAAGGCATCCGGGGAATCTGTTGTTCAAACACCTCTTGTCCCCGGACAGATCCCACTGAGGGGATTCCAGCTTTTAGAAAACATTTCTGAGATCAAATTTTCTGCAGCATTTTGGTTCACCAAGTGGAACTTCTTTCCTCTTAGAGCACCACCAGCAGCAAGTGAATGGATAAGCACAGGTGATCCATCTTGCTAAGTCCAACACCTGTATCACTGCAGGGGGAAACTCTCTGACGTGGCAGGAAGAACAAGATACACAAGTATTATACGAGTATTTTGAGAATTAAAAATTTAATTGGTTAGATGAGCATAATGACAGAGGTATAAGGATTGTTTTTAATAGGCACCAGTGCCAAAAGGGATGTGTTTATATCAGTGGTGCTAAATATAACACTTCTATGAGTTCTCAGAGGACTCTGGGACACTTTCCTATAGTTCCAACTTCTTTGTATGATCTTCTACCGTGCTTTATTCAATCAACAAAGTATTTTTAAGAGCACTTTACTGCCCAGACACCTCAGACATTTAACAGCCTCTCTCTTTGAATTTTACTTTTTTTTAAGCTCTTTATAACCTGTGCAGAATTCAATGATTTTTTTCAAGCAGAGATTCAAACTCTGCCATAAACACAGGAGACAGTAGACAGCATACCTTCTCTCCCCCAGTTCTCTCTTCCTTCTTCATTCTACCCATGTAATTCCAAGTTAGCCAATGCTTTCATTTACTTTTACTGCTCTTATTTCTTTTAGCAGAGAGAAACATTAACTGGGGGGATGTGATCCAGATTTGCTCAGATGAGGTACAGGAGCCTTTGCACTCCTTCATTTCAAGCCTCAGTGCATTTCTTGCTAACAAGTGGAAGAATGCAAGGGAGAGCCAGAAAGACTAAGGCAGATTCTCCAAAATTTGGTCTCAGTTCTCTGCTACACCCTCGGCAGATATTACAGTGCTGTCTGCCAAAGGAACTTAGCTCTGACACAATTCAGGCCAGGCCAGTTAGCTATTTAAAGAGGTGGGTTTATTTATACACTTTTTACCCTCCTCCCCTACAAACTCCCACCCTGTTTTTTAAGATGGGAAATTATCAGTAGCCCTGAACACATAAAATTTGACAGCAGTTTACCAGACAATTTGTATTGGCCCCCTCATCTTTGCTGTTACTTTTATTCTTCTATAAATTCCTTCAACCATTAAACAGTGTTATTCCCACAACAGTTTTGGCAAAGATCAAAATAGTGTGGCAGGTTTGCTCCAGTTTTCTACTGCTACCAGCCAGGTAATGAAGAACTAGATGGACACAAAAGATGTTTTTCTTTCCTTTTCTCTCCTAGAGGATTTTGTCCTGGAATTCCACACAGTCAGTGAAAACATTTTAAAAAGCAATTAAGGTGGACTTTGTGGAGTGGGAAGGTTGTGGATATTGGTTTCAATCCAGTACTTAAGTCATTGTGTTTTTGCTGAAACAGTGAAATCATCAATGGATAGCTCTGTCTCACCTTCTTAAAAAGAACCTATACCTGCTCAGGAAACCAGAATAATTATGAATTAAACTACTGTTTACTCTCAGCAGATCTCTGGTGACAGAAAGCTCTGTTCTGACACATACATGTGTATATATATATATATATATAAATCTGCAAACCCCAGTCCAGAGACTTGGAGAGAAAAGTTTGACTTCTCACAACTGTTTTGCACAAGATGAACATCACTGCATGCCTCACCTCAACAGCACAGTGTTTCTGCAAGGAACCCACAAGTCCTCAAAAAAGGTGCTTGATTTAGGCTCTGCTTGGTACAACTGGAGTCCCAGGGAGCTAAGATCCTAGTTAGTCTCACGAGCTGTTGAAACCTGCTGCAACCAGGATCTTAAAATGGACCTTAAAATCTTATCCTTTCAAGGACTGCATATGCATTAGATTACACTGGAATCTACTTCAGTTTAAACAGAAAAAATAAATCAGCAGACAAACTAAAAAAGTCTGAGGTAGATTATTTAATCCCTAACACTGAATTCAACCTTTCAAAAAATCCTGTTGGACTTCAGGGGAAAGGAGGACACTCAGATGAGGCTGAAGCAGCCCACAGGGGAAGCTGCCTATTTCATTTCTGGAACGTGGGCCATGTGCATCTATTTTTAGCTTTGAACTGAGTTCCTCTGCCTCCTGCCAGAAGTCCTGAGCCCTGTGCTGGTGCAACGAATGCGGTGGCTCAGCCATTCTCTAATAGCTTTTACTTGTTAATAAAGAGCAGCACTTAGGCAAAGGATGAGGTTACTGTCGGAGGGGTCATGATTAATAATGATTAATCTGATCCTTGCCAACATGAACTGGATCCACCATTCATTAAATAATTACTCTGCAGCATGGATACCATTTCCAGAGGAGGCATACATCTGTCATATTAAAACCAAAACCAAACACACAGAAGGAAAAGGGGATCTGACTTCTCAGTAATGTTTGATCTCACAGGAACCACCAAAAAATTAAGCAAAGAGGAAAAAAAGAAAAAAAAAGAAAAAAAACCCCTACAACAACAGCAAATCAAAGGATAAGAGCTGTTAAAACACTGACGAGTCACCCAGCTCTTGGGAGAAGCAATGGAAAGCAAGTAAAACTAAACCTTCAGAAGGCAGAGCTGCACGTGCTGAGGATATGGAACACTCTGCTACTTCTGGCTCTTAACCTTATGCATAACTCTAATATGCACATTATTTGCCCACCCACACATTTCCCTCCTGTTCTTAAATTACATTTTTGTTTTCCTCAGAAAGCACACAAATGAAATTGCTTCCTGGGAAACATCTTTCCTTCTTTGTGTTAGTATGCTACTTGGCACAAGGAAATCCTAGTCCAGGACTGCCATTCTTAAACAACAATGCACCTCAAATAATAAGCAACATTATAACTTTATAACATTATGGGGAGGCATAAAATGATGGGAAATTTATCAGCACTCCCAAGGGCATATGTGAACCTTACAATTACAGCAGGATGCTTGTGGTGCAGAGACTTGGTTCTGGGCCTCAGAGCATAGATAAATTCGACTCCCACAAAGGCAAAGGCAGACAAGGACATGGGGGTTTTGCTGGCAAGAGGTGGTCTTGTCTGAGGACTCCTCTCGGTCATCCTGCTTTACTGACCCAAGGCTTGCTCGAGACCATCCATGGGGGATGCTGCTCAGGTTCTTCACTCAGCTCTTGGAGGTTTTTAAAGCTTTTGTGGGATTTATATTGCTCTTTTCACCCTTCCACGTCATCATGCAGGGTTTGACTTAGTCTGGGAGGCCACAGAACATAGACCACCAGTCCTTCTCCTGGTCTGGTGCAAATCCAACAGGAAGGTTGGGTTCCTTGTGCCTCCTGTGAAATCCCAGCCCCATGTGAGCCTGTTTGGACTTCTGCTCTTGACAGGTCCAGATTTTACACCCTGGTGACTTGCACCATGGAAAATACCATGCAGATAGTTGGTGTCTTTGACTGCCAAACTCAGGCAAGCAGAGCTCAGGTCAAGGAAGCGCCATTGCTTCTAGAGGCATCCTGGAGAATCACAGAATATTCTGAGCTGGAAGGGACCCACTAAGATCATCGAGTTCAACTCTTAGCCCTGCACAGACACCCCAGCAATCCCCCCTGTGCATCCCTGAGAGCACAGTCCAAACCCTCCTGGAGCTCTGGCAGTCTTGGGGCCATGCCCATTCCCTGGGGAGCCTGGGCAGTGCCCAGCACCCTCTGGGGGAAGAACCTTTTCCTGATATCCAACCTAAACCTCCTCTGATTCAGCTTCATGCTATTTCCTCAAGTCCTGTCTGGTCACGAGAGTGAAGAGAGCAGTGTCTGCCCCTCCTCTTCCTCTTGCAAGGAAGTTGTAACTGCAATGAGGTCTCCCCTCAGTCTCCTCTTCTCCAGGCTGAAGTAAGAAATGCCAGTAAATTAAATCCTTGGCAATGAGGTTATGATTTGTTCAGCTGGGGATTTTTCCTAGTGGGGCAGTGTGTTTAGGATTTTTTGCCAGTTTTCAAACCGACTTGAAGGAATGAAAGAAAAATAAATTCTTTGCAAAGCATCACCTTTCACAAAAATTTCAGTCGAAAATTAGTTGCTGACATTAAAACCAAAACTTTAAATAGCTAATGGTATAAAAACCACATACCTATTTATGTTCACATTCATGCAAATGAAGACTGAGTTGCATATTCACAAAACTTTATAGAGGCAGCAGAGTGAAACACAAAGCAAGGACAGAAAAAAAAAAAGAAAAAGGCCCCAACAGCAATAACAATAATGAAGGTAAATCTTTAAAATCTGAGACAGGGCGCAGGAGGCGGGGTTAGAGCTCTGCAAACAAAACTAAATCCAGTGCACTGTTTTTCCCCTTCACAAAGTGAAACAAGCTGTTCCTAAAATAATGCTTCCTTGGTTTTCTGGCAATTACTGTCCTGAAGGATTAGCCTACAATCATCAGCAGGTGTTCACCTTTCCCAGCCTATATCACCATAGAAGTCTGTGTTTATCTACAAGGCCCAGGGGATAATTTATAAGCTGAGCTGAGATCCTGCATTCACAGACAAATGTTCCACACTGCCACTCCTGTATTAGTTTCCTCCCCATCTACCTCCTATCCCCTGAAATATAGACAGGACCCTGCCAGGGGCATGACGAATGAGCTTTACAGCCTCTGGAGCAAGCACTTGCCCAATAGTTTATGTTGATACAGCAAATAAAGAGGTACTGATATGGTCAACACATCATCAGGCACCAAAAATTAGATTTCAGGAAGTAACTGAATGCAAAAAATATTTTATCACTGTTCCAGAAAACATCAAAGAGAATGGAATGTTTTCGCCCCCTCTGAAAACTATTGCTTACACTCTAATTAAAATACTGCATTTGTGAGTTTTAGGTCTACTACTCAGAGTTTGTTAGAGATAGTGCTTTGTAAAACCTCTCTGCAATCAAGATGTTCCAACTTTATTTCTAATCTATACTACCAGTGGTTTAATGATGTTCTGGTCCTGTTGTAAACTAAAAAGGATTCAACCAGAGCACATCAAAATACAAAAGACTAAGATTGGTAAGAGTGTTTATTTCTAAATTAATTTCCCCTGGTGTGTTAGAACCTCAACATGGGAATATTAAGCTTGCATTTGAGAGAATGGGAAGTTAGCCTTCTAAAGAAAAGTGATATGAATCCTTGTCTTGATGGTAAACTGACAATATAGCTGATGACAATTAATTTGTTGTTCTGAAAATAGCAATAAAAGTACTCAAGCAAAACAAAGCAAAGCAATGAAAGACTCGATTCTACAAAGAATTTGTAAGTGTGACCAACACTCCTCACAGCAGAGAATACTGCAGAATAGGTGATGGATGGATAGGCTTATAGATAAGATAGATCTGTTCTCAGATTTCAAACATTAACAAAACGAGGGTTAGAGACACTGTTATTAATTAAAGTTGATGAACATGCATGTTGAAGATAAAGAAGACTTTTCTTCCTGCGATTTCATCTTTTTTCCCTTCAGGAGACTATCAGGAGTTTCTGGAACTTCACGGACACTGTTTGAATCTGCCTCAGATATATACCTGGCCACAGGTTGTCCACAAGATATGTTAGAGCAGAAAGTTATTTGATATTTGAGACACCACTGCGTCACTCCGCCACATTTAGCACTGGGTGACCTAATTTTACAAAATGTTTACACTCAAATCAAATTTTGTTTAATCTTTGGAAAGAATGATCTCCAGATTCAAATTTATCTTTAGCTACAAAGACAGGAGGCCATAAGAACTAAAAAATTTCAAAAAGGATGAACTTGGCTAATCTGAATAAGTGCCAAGTGGTGGGGGTAAGGAAGAGACCACCAGCTGGCTGTTATTCCAAGCACAGTCCATCTCACTTGCAATTACTGAACCCTACCAGCGATCCCACCAATGTCAAATTGACCAATTTTAGAATAAGGGGATATTCATTCCAAGTAATTAACATTGAAACCTGGCCATCGGTTTGTGAATGAGTTTTTACATGTCTACCATGAGGAACCCCAATAAAGAACGTCCTTGTGATGGCGTCATTCCAGAACAAAAGCATGCAATGAACTACCACCCATCCAGGCAGCTACAGTAGGAGACCAAAGGTTGCATGCATTTAGCCAGCAAGGAAATGCAATATTCTTTAAGAAAGGCATTGCCTGGAGTGGATTTTTATAAAGAAACAGAATTCATGAATAATAAACCAGATGGGAATAAGCCAGGCTAGGGCATTAACATCTCCTTGTGCAATGAATCCCCAATCTTGCTTGAGGGTTTTTCTACAAATAACAAACACAAAAACATTAATGTTGTACCATTGTCAATCATGCCAAGGACTCTGTTTGTGTCCAGGAACTCTGATATGCAACAACACAGATCAAATCCACCAGATGTTAAGACACTCTAAGATTTCACCGGTTAAGGTACATATTGACTGACCTGATCTGAGTCTTTCGCTTGAGAATTTTTCCCTTTTCTGCAACCACAACTCATAAGCAGTTTTGCATCTCCAATGACTTTTCCCTATAAGAGATAAGGAAGGAAAAACATCAGCACAATCCAAACCACCGAAGACCAAGAGGCTTGTATTTATGGCCAGGAGCAGGGGAAGAAAGGGCATTAGGGAAGCCTGTGGACTCTTCCTGCGTTGCTGGGAGGTTCTCTTTCATAGAGGATTAGCTCCCAAGCTGCCAAGAAGGCTTCCCCAAAGGATAATATCACAGCACTGGGGAAGTCACACAGAGGCAGAAGGAAAGCAAGGTGTGTGGAAAAAGACAGTGGGAAAGCAAAGCTGAAAAGAAACATGTTATTTTAACCCGTGGTTTTCATACACTTGCATGAACAGGAGCAAGCCTAGAAGGCTCAAGACAGTACAAATACCAAACTTCAGTGACATGAGGAAAAGCTCATATATTACCTTTTCTGTTCATTTTTACCAAGTTAAAGCCTGCTTGCTTTTAATGTGCCCAGATTTGGTGAAATAAAGTCTCCAGTAGTTACTTGGTCTCAGTAGAACAATGGGTCCACATCACCCCTGGTAAACCCGTGCCGGGAATCCAAGAGCCCACCCTCACCTAACACTGCTGACACAGACCCTGCAGTGTCTATGACATAGAATCATAGAATGTTTGGGTTGGAAGGGACCTCAGAGATCACTCAGTTTCACCCCCTGCCATGGGCAGGGATGTATTCCCCTAGAGGTTGCTCCAAGCCCCCTCCAAGCTGGCTTTGGACACTTCCAGGGATGGATGGTCAGACCAACAGAGATTTGCAAAGAAACAGAGTCCACTCACTCTCTTTTTACCTGTAACCAACAGTTTGAAAGAGAAGCTGAGCTCAGACACCTTTATTTTTGTTGAAAACCCATCAGACTGACTGTGATCCAAGCAGCAAGGTTCCTCATGTTAACAGGGTTGTTTCCTGGGGATTATTTGAGTCACTTTGGTTCTTCACCAAAGTATTTCTGTTCCTTATTGGTTCTTCACCAAAGTATTTTTGTTCCTTATCAAACCTGGATATCTTGATAAATCACCAGGAAGAAAGGAGTTGGGATTCCAGATTTGGTCAAAATGTTGCTTGAATTTAAACTGCATGGAGTCAAAACCAGCCAGTGGAGTCCCCACAAATGTATCACAATCACTTTTTTTTCCACAGGCATGCACCCAAAGATGTTGCCTACTTTCAGACTTTTGCTGTCTACAGTTGAAAAATAAACTCTCTTGGCATCTGCTGGGGAACAGAGGGAGAATCTGCTCGTGTGCACCCATGAACAGTCATGAGATTTCAGCTGGATTAATTTATATAGAAAAGGAGATCCCAGCACAGTTAACGAGTTTAGCCAAGTGGAAGTTCTCTGCCCTAAATGATGAGGAAGGGAAGGGCACAATTAAAAGGAATTGCAGCCATTGCTCAATGTCAGGGCACAGCAGAGAGATGACCTTTGGTGGCAGGAATTACAAACAGGCAGATAAACTTTTGGTCACCTTAGGAGAGCCTGCAACCTGCCAGGTGTGGGGACATCTCTTACTCAGTGAGCTCAGCATCTCACAAGTCCCAGCAAGGTCAGATAATGTGCAGAAATCATCTTTTTCGCTCCTTCCAAAAGAGAAGCTGGGAAAAAACTAAGACACTGAAAAGGCTGTACCAATACCTAATCTGATAACTACCCAAAATGCCTCATGTTTGGGCTGCTGATTACAACCTGTCAAACTCTGAGGTTTTCAGGAGACTACTTCCATCTCGCATCCTCTGCCTGTGACTCCCATCTGTCAAAGATGTTTCGCTCTTGCCCCATTACTGCAGTCCTTCAACAAGTAGTCCATAATCTGTTAAAGTCAAAAATTATTTCCCAGAAATAAATGATTAAACTAGAACTTAAAACAAGTTTATTAAAATACTATGTTAGAGATAGGGAACTGAGGCACGAGGAGAGACTCCTTTGTCTAACCACAGAACACCTTCTAGACACCCCACAGCATATGAGACAAGATGGAGCTATAAAAGGACACAGGAGAGAGTCACACATTTCCTAAGAGGCCACTGGATACCTTGGAATGGCCATAGCATTAACATGTGCTTGTGGTTAGGAAACTACATCCTCATATATCGCATTGAGGGTCAGCTTGTCCCACTGCCTGCTGCAAAGCTGTTATGTTGAAAAGAAAATCCAACCCTTTTTAAACCACAAACCAAGGAAGAAAACTCCCACTTTTGGACCCTTCAATGGCTGTAATGCCACCTGAGCTCGTGGCAAGCCGTGGCCATGTTCTTCTGTCCAAACGGAAGTATCACCAGTTTCATTTAACGCAGAGAAATGTTAACAACAAGATGTTGCCCATAATGACCTGGAAATCAAAAGCACAAGGGAAACATGAACCCAAAACTTGAGAGTTTTTTTCTTTTCCTCTGACAGTACAAGAATGAAAGGTGTCTTCCATTCCTTAAAAAAAACCAAACAAATGAAAGCAATTCACTGGATAAATAACCCCACCTCCTTTTCCAGCTGCAGATGCACCTCTCCTAATGTGCATTGGATGAATGAGCTACTATCTCCACCTTATTTTAGGAAAGCTTCTTATGAGCAGATGCTTAATTTGCAGATAGGTGTCTAACATTAGGCAGCTAAGTTGAAAAGCAAAAGGAAAAAAAAAAGCATATGGACAACATTTGCAGCCAGTCTCAACTCTGTTCCAGAGCAGATGGAGGCCTTGTCATTCAGGGGTTTCCTCACACACACCAAGCAGTTCAGTGGGGATAGGGAAAGGGACTTCTGTTTGGATGCTTCTGTCTGGAACCAGATTAGAGGAAAGCACGCTTTTCCACAGCACACGCCTTGTGTTACATTAAACATGCATGTGCAACTTCAGCTTTTATTCAGTGATCTGAAACAGAGCCCTCCAGGGTGCTAAGGGTTAGTGAGTTTTTGTTTGTTTATCTGTATGTTGTTTTACAGTTTCTAGTGCCCAAGGAGTTTGTTAAGAAATTAAAACACCTCGCTGGGTCTATCCTGCTGTGGCGGTTGCCTCCTAATATTTCCCTCCTTCCTTCATCAAACAATGCCTGATGCTCACAGGGGAAGGAGAGGGGAACATCACAAAGAGAGGAGCCTCATCTGACTAGGTACTGTAGATGTTTGGTCTTAATTCACGGAGAATAATTTCTACGTTTCCTGGCCTTTTAGTAACATAAGATGCTGCTGTTTAGAAGCAGGTAGGCACAAGGTTTTCCAACAGGGAAGCTCGCTTTGCCTTCTGCTGGCTCTCATCCACCCTCAGACATCCAACCCTTCCCAAGGCAAAGAGCAAGAAGGCTCCTTGACATATGTCCTATTATCCCACCTCTTATAGGGAATCTGGCCGGCCTCACCCACCTCCTTGCACTGTGGGCTCCAGCAGTTGGCCAAAGTTTGCAGAAAAATAAGAAAAACTGTAATAATAGTAACAGGTTTAATTATCTCAGCTGCACGTGTGACAGGAGCTGAGCAGTTGCCAGTTTTAACAGCCTGTGGTCGAGAAACACTGAACTGCATCACCCAGAAGTCAAATGAGGGTCGGTCACAACTCGCTTCACACCAGCAGCTCCAGGGGAGGCGCGGGGCACACACAAATCACTGCGGCGTTGCCCAGAGCCATCCCGTGTGGAGCTGCCAGCCCTGTTTAAAGGAGTCAGACACGAGGCACATGGCACCGGCTGGCCTCCAGGGAGCTGCCAGGCTCTGTGCTCTGGAGTTGCTGGCTGGGATTAATGGTAGGATCCTGTCTTCCAAGTCTGTGGCTGGAAAGCTCAGCTCCAGAGGTGGGCTCCGCTTAGCACCATGCCATGCACCTTGCAGAGGCTGACAGGTCCAGCTGGGCTCTAACCTGCTCAGTTTTCATTAGCCTTACTCTCTTTTGAGCAACAGCCATTGAAAATACTGGAAGCAGCTTCTTCCCCAAGGAGCTGGCACAACCACTTAGAGGATGGTTGTGCACTGGAACCACCCCAGGGAAGGCCCCAAGTCTTCCAGAGCCCAAAAAGCATTTGGAGAAGGTTCTCAGGCACATAGTGTTATTCTTGGGGCTGTCCTGTGCAGAGCCAGGAGCTGGACTCAGTGATCCTTGTGGGTCCCTTCCAATGTGGGATATTATTCTTTGAGTCTATGTATAGCACTGAAACAGCGAACTCTAAAAATCCCCATAGCTGCATAAACGCCATTAGGAAGAACAACACATTCAGTGTTTGTTATGCTTTTTACACTGTTCTGTCAGGGTGATCCACACATTTTGAAGAACCAGTACCCAAGAGCCTACAGTGGTAGAGTGGGAGA
>VXAZ01002122.1:325270-377613 GCA_013399875.1 Gymnorhina tibicen | reverse complement strand
GGAAATCAAGACCCTAAAAAAAACCCCCACCCTGAAATTAAAACTTTAAGTTACAAAGAGAAGGATTCCTAAAAAAACAGCCTTTGACTTTATTGCATCCCTCTACTTTTATAGATGCAATATATATATATATTATCCCTCTTCTATTTTACTTAAATATGTGTATTTTATACTGATATATACTTAAAATAGTCATTTATTGTTTTAGGTTTGTATGTGTTTACATCCCTTTGTATCCTTTTAAAAAAGGGCCCTGGCTCCCTCCAGGAATTCCCCTGAACTCTGGTTTTTTTTGGGGGGGGGAGGGGAATCCAGACCACCAAAAAAAATCCCACCTTCAAATGAAAACTTTACGTTACAAAGAGAAGGGTTCCTAAAAAAATAGCATTCAAAATTATTACATCTCTTCTCTTTGATATTTTCCCTAGCTAGACGCGTGTTTTATATTGATCTATATTTAAAATATTCNATTTTATACTGATATATACTTAAAATAGTCATTTATTGGTTTAGATTTGTATGTGTTTACATCCCTTTGTATCCTTTTAAAAAAGGGCCCTGGCTCCCTCCAGGAATTCCCCTGAACTCTGTTTTTTTTTGGGGGGGGAGGGGAATCCAGACCACCAAAAAAAAATCCCACCTTCAAATGAAAACTTTAAGTTACAAAGAGAAGGGTTCCTAAAAAAATAGCATTCAAAATTATTACATCTCTTCTCTTTGATATTTTCCCTAGCTAGACGCGTGTTTTATATTGATCTATATTTAAAATATTCATTTATTGGTTTATATCCCTTTGCACCCCCTTAAAAAAGGGCCCTGGGTCCCTCCAGGAGGGTTGGGTTCAACTTTGGTTTTGGGGGGAAAAAAAATCCAGACGACCACAAAAAAACCTCCACCCTAAAATTAAACCCTGAAGTTACACAGATGAGGATTCCTAAAAAAGCAGCTTCCAACATTATTGCCTCCCTCTACTTTTACACAGCCCTCTTCTTTTATATTTTATTTCAATACAGGTGTATTTTATAGCTATTTATATTTAAAATATTATTTTTCATATCTGTAGTTATTTATATCCCTTTGTATCGCTTTAAAATGTATTTTTCCTCTCTATTTATATATATATATATGTAAAATATCTATATCCCTTTTTAATATCTATATTTATATCCCTCTTCTACAGACAGATTTATAAATTGTGTCCTGACAAGGATATAAATGAAAATACAACCCCATCCTCTGCTTGACAAGGTGGGGGTTGGTCCAAGGCTGGATTTGGGAAGTCTCTTCCAACCCAAACAATTCCGTGATTTTATTTTTCCTTAAATCCCTTTTTATTTGTCACCCTCTGGTCTAACACAGCATCCAGAGGTGATGATTTAATAATAACTGAATTTAATTTAATAGTTTAATCTTCTTTTATCCCTTCATTAGTGCACAAATAAAGCACCTGCTCTCCATCCCCTGCTTTATTTATTATCCCTGTGCCACTCGGATCCCTTTTCCTCTCCCTGTCCCAGAGCTGCCCCATTTATTCCGAGTGAATTCCTCAGGTGTGAGGCAGCAGGGAGAGGAGGAATTCATTCCCTTTGCTGCCCAGCCTCACCCGTCTTCCAGGGCAAGCAAGAAATGGGCATTTCTACATTTGTAGGAAGATTTTTTTCACCAGACGAGGCTGTCAGGATTCACGTCCTAGCCAAATTTAACTGGGGTTATTTATAGCTGTCTCCGAAATTCTGCAGCTGAAAGGAAATTCAGGACTCCACAGCTGGGCTGGGGTTGGGAGAAGAATCCTTTAGTGAGAAGAGAAGGAAAAATCCCCCACTCTGAGGGTGAACGGGGCTAATTAGGAAATCATGTTGAATTCAAGGGACAGTTAATGAGGAAAGAAAACAAGTTTAGGGATGCTAAAAGCATGAAAGCACTTAATTTCAATATTTTCTAAATGAGACGTGCTGAAACGGAGCTCCCTGAACTGCCCTTGTTTCCTAGAAGAGGCTCATGAGTAAAAAAATTACCTTCAGATCAAAGTATTTTATTGAAATGGAAATGAAATTCTCTCTGTTCTCCCAATTCCCCAAGAAAAAGCTGACAGTTTTTCACTCCCAGTGGTCCTGCCATGGTTGCCCTCGTTTCTTTTTCCAGACCAGCCACTAAATCCAGTTATTTGTGCTGATCTAAGCCTGTCTCCTCACCCCAGATGGGATTTTGGGGGGGTCCATTCCCGGATTTTCAAGCCCCACGGCAGCTCTGAGTGCACCCAGGAACAGGAATTCCCAAAGCAAAGAACACCCTGAGCCTGCTGGGCCACCTGGAAGCTGCCAGCTCTGCAGGGTGAGGTGCAGAACCAGCTGTGCCACATCTGGGGAGAGCCACCAAACCTCTGGTGCCTTCACCCCAAAGCTCTGCAGCCCTGGCAGAGCTCCTCACCTCAGAGGCGGCTGGGCTGGGCCAGGGGAGCTCCAGCCTTTGCCTTTTCCCAGCCTGCAGGGGAATGAGCACCAAATCCCTGCCTTTTGCCCAGCTCTGCGCTGGGATTTGGCACCCGGGGGGAAATCCCAGCAGACAGCGGGGAGCAGGGAGAGCCAGGCACTGAGAGCAGACAGGAGCGAGCTGGTGGGGAAATGAAGAGAGGTGAGGAGGCCACACAGTGAGGAGAAGAGGATTAAGGGAGATCCTCCGGCACAGGAACAGAGTGAAGTCCCAGAACCACGAGGTCGAGAAGGAAGAGCAGCGGCACGGCAGCGCTGGGGCTGTAATTCCTCAAATCCCGCTGAACCTCCGGCAGCTGGGGCTGGAGCAGCAGCTCGGCAGCGTCAGGAGCTCGTTCTGACTTTCTGCTCCTCCAGGAGCTCTCTCTGCCCTTCCACTCTTCCAGGAGCTCTCTCTGCCCTTCTGCTCTTCCAGGAGCTCTCTCTGCCCTTCCGCTCTTCCAGGAGCTCTCTCTGGACTTCCGCTCTTCCAGGAGCTCCATGGTGTCCCTACAACTCCTGACAGGAGGGAGCGGCCAGGGGGCTTCATTCCCAGATTTTCAAGCCACGCAGCAACTCCTGATTGCCCTCCCTGGAGCTCTTCCAGGGAAGCTCGGGAGCTCATCCTGGAGCTCTCTCTGCCCTTCTGCTCCTCCAGCAGCTCCATGGTGTCCCTACAGCTCCCTGACAGGAGGGGGCAGCTGGGGGGGTCGGGCTCTGCTCCCCGGGAACAGGGACAGGAGGAGAGGGAACGGCCTCAGGTTGGGCCAGGGGAGGGGCAGGTTGGACATCAGGGGGAATTTCCTCATGGAAAGGGTGCTCAGGCCTTGGAACTGCCCAGGAAGGTTTGGAGTGCCCATCCCTGGAGGTGCCCAGGGAAGGCCGGGATGTGGCACTCAGGGCTCTGGGCTGGGGACAAGGTGGGGATGGCTCAGCTCGGACTCAATGATCCCAGAGGGTTTTTCCAAGCTGGGACTCTGGCAGTGACAATGCCATTTGACAGCTCTCCGGCCCTGCCCAGCCTCTCCCTGTTCCAGTGCCATGTCCAGCTGAGCTGTGTGTGCTGGGACACTGGGAATGCCCAGCAAACACACGGGAATGCCCAGGACGTGTCTGTGTCCAGACACTGCTGCTGAGGGTGATGCCTTAGGTTTTAACTTTGATATTTCCAGCTCCTGCAGTGCCTGGTGTGTGACTCTGCAGTTCCGTGGGGCTGTCAGCTGCTGCTCTCTCGGGCTGCTCAGACACAACAAACCTCTCTGGGTTTGCTCTCCAAGGACACCCACACTGTCCCAGGCCCCAAAACGTGTCAACTAAAGCCTTGAGAGGGGGGGAAAACTTGGGGTAATTACATCAGTAAGTGAAGTTATAATTGGAGAATTGACCCTGATATGCAAATGGACCAAACTTATAGAAGTGTGCAGAACTCGTGACCCGGGGTCCATCCTGGGTGTCCTTTGGCTGCCCAGGGTGCGCCTTTGAGGGCCCTTCCAATAAACACCCACCTTTATTCCCTTATTCCTGCCCAGCCTCTGCTTTTAGGTGGCCACCTCAGGCATCGAGGGATCTCACCGTGCAGGCCCCAGCTCCCCAGATGAGGCAGGAAAATGTTCACTGAGGTAACACCAGCCTCAGCTGAGGCATTTCCCAGAGGGTCAGGGCACAGCAGACATCACTGCGAGCACAACGTTTCTGTGCCACTTTGATGCCTCCAACTGCACTTTCTTCCTGTCCTCTTTTTAAAAAAGTTCCTGAGAGCTTTTGTTCCGGTTTTAAAATTCCGTTTCTTTTGGTGCTTTTCCCAACGATTGCTCCGAGGGAGGAGGAGAATAATGAGCAGGCTTTGATAGCAGATCACACCGGAGCCGTTTACTGCAGGACTCTGACGCGCTGCTCTGCCTTTCAGTGGGAATTACCGCGGCACGGGCTCTTCTCTGAGCCACAGATTCCCAAGGAACCCAAGCAGAATTCCAGCAGCAGCCCGGCCCGTGCATCCAAACCACATTTGTCACCTCCTTCAGCCTCAGTTAACGCCCAAACCGTGAATATTTTGCTTTGGGGCAGGCTCAAGGCAGCACTTTGAGCAATGAACCCCTCTCCTGCCCTCAAAATAAAGCTCTGATTTACACCAACGCTCTCTCTGCCACTCTGGCTCAGGTTAAGTTTTAAATACATTTATTTTCCCCCTCAGTTACAGCTTTGAAAGCCTCCTAATCACCAGTCAAATAAACTCCAGATCATTTCAAATGCGTGTGACTAAAGGGCAGCCCTGGCGCGAGCCTTTGTACAAGATTTCCTGCGGCATCACGGTAATAAAAAACCATTACAAAGTGTACAAGGAGCTGTGTGTAAATGCCAAAAAATGAACTCAAAATGTCAAGAAAGTGCAAAAGCAGCTGCGTGTCCTCTGTCCCAGGATTTGGGAGTGACGTGGTCTCACACAGAGGCTGGCAGATGTTCCAGCAGAGGGTTTGCAAATGGGCAAATCCGAAAAAAATTGCAGTAATTTGGGGAAAAAAAGCAGGGGTTTTGCAAATGGATTAGTCTTTCCTCCCAAAAGGTGTTGAGTTCACCTCTCCAGACATCCTCACCTGTCCAGACATCCTCACCTGTCCAACATCCTCACCTGTCCCGACATCCTCACCTCTACGTAGAGACATCCTCACCTGTCCCAAACCCTTCACCTATCCCAAAATCCTCCTGTCCCCAAATCCTCACCTATCCCAAAATCCCCACCTGTCCCCAAATCCTCACCTGTCCAACATCTTCACCTGTCCCGACATCCTCACCTGTCCCAAACCCTTCACCTATCCCAAAATCCTCCTGTCCCCAAATCCTCACCTATCCCAAAATCCTCACTTGTCCCCAAATCCTCACCTGTCCCAACATCCTCACCTGTCCCAAACCCTTCACCTATCCCAAAATCCTCCTGTCCTGACATCCTCTGCTATCCCAAAATCCTCACCTGTCCCAACATCCTCTGCTATCCCAAAATCCTCACCTGTCCCAACATCCTCACCTGTCCCCAAATCCCCCCTGTCCTGCCAGCCCCCAGAGCGTCCCCAGCGAGCACAGCCCCCGGGAGTGCCCAGAGCTGCTCCATGACCTCATGGGGACGAGTGGGACGATGCTGGGACCAGCCCTGCCCCCACTGCTGCCCCCACTGCTGCCCCCACCGAGCCCCCGCGAGCTCTGACCGCTTCAGCACCGACAAAACCACCTCGGTGCCTCGGGGCAGAGCAGAGGTTTTCATCGGAAATTAGAGGGTTTTGGACAGAATTTAATCGTCAAGAGCACGAAATGCTGAGAGGCTCCACCATCGTGTCAATGAAGGCATTTCCTTGGCTGAATGTCCGGGGTAATTGGCCGGCTGGACTCATTACCAAGAAGTTCTCAGCCTTAATGATAATTTTAAGGACTCCAAAAAAAAAAACATTTATGGGGAGCTGAACAGCATTTTAGTTTCAGTAATCAACAGCGGTGTAAGTTGAATTTTAACACGGTTAATTTGTCATTCCCCCGGCAGCACCACGGAACAGCATGACCTGACTCCCACTAGGAAACAGCTTTTCCCAGATATCCGAGGCTTCCGCTGCCCCAGAGCATCTGAGGGTTTGGAGCCTTCACGCACAACCCTTCACCCCACAACCACCGGGCATCGTTTATGGCAGCAAACACAGGGGGTGAATTCGGGACGTGGGGAGGCAGGGGCAGGGAAAAGCAAAATAACAAACGGGCAAAGAGAATGTAAGGGAAAGTGCAGTAATTCAAACATCCTGGTGCCTACGTGGACACTGCTCCTGGAAATCCCACTGTCACCCCCACGTTACCCACCCTTCCCAGACATTCCAGGGAATTCACTCAGAGTACAGTTTAAAGGATGGCTGACACAAAAAAAAACCCCCACTGGAAGGAACCAGGAATTTAAAAGCTGAAAAAAAACAGATTAAATTACACAACAACGAGGCACAGATGTCTAAATCCTGGTACAGACTCTGCAGCTCATTTCCCACCCCCCAGCCGAGTTCAGGTGCAATTCCAGCCCCTCCTGGACTCACCCTCGTAGCTGGCCTGGAAGCCTTGGGCACTCACGGCGTAGTCGCTGACGAGCCACAGGGACAGCACGAGGCCAGTGCTGACGATGGGAGCAGGCAGCTGGAATCCTGTCAGCCTGGAAAAAACCCACAGCGAGGTCACACTCAGCACTGAGCCCAGGAAAACCCCACAGCGAGGTCACACTCAGCACTGGTACCCTGCAGAAACCCCACAGCGAGGTCACACTCAGCACTGAGCCCAGGAAAACCCCACAGCAAGGTCACACTCAGCACTGAGCCCAGGAAAAACCAGGAGTGGGGCAGATCCCACCGTGCTCCTGGAGAAGGAGCTCAGAGCTGCAGGACTCAGACACCAGGGCAGCCTGAGAGCAACAAAACCAGGGCTTTTCCCACCTTCTGCCTGACTGCAGGAACCGCTCCTGCAGTTCTCCACTCCTGTTTCCCACTGGTCCTGTCCCAAACCCCTCCCTGCTTCACACCCTGCTCACCACCACCTGCCCTGGGGTGCTCCCAAACCCAGCCCTGGGGTGCTGGAGCAGAACCTGCCCCATCCACGCCACGGGAGAGAGATTTTGGGGTGCTGAGTGAGCCCAAGGCATTGTTCACCGATTAAATGTTTTGAGAACCCTGGAGTAGAAGTGACTGAAGCATTCCACAAACTGCACTGAACCGAACACAAAACCAGGCAAAAAATGGATGTTAGCAACTAATGAAAGCCTTTAATGTGGTGCCTTCGGAGTGTGGGCTCTGCAGTTGCACAGGGATAAGGCTGAAGTTTCTAGGAGTCCTCCCCAGCTGTCCCTGCCAGCACAAGCCCAAGGATGGGGTTTTATGTGGGGACAGATCCCAAATGCACCACAGCAAAGACTGGGATGGTTCCCACCTCCCCCCTGAGGTAAAACTCCGAGCCCACAGCCATGGAATCACCGCGTGAGAGGCTCTGGGAGCTGCCCCGCAGGAATTGCCCAGGACACGGACACAAATCAGAGTGAAGAGAACAAAACAAAACCGGACGAATGCAGAAACTCCCAGCCCTCGTGTCTCCTCCTCCCACCCGCTTCCCTCATGGACTTAGGGCTAAAAGACACCCGATTTTATTGAGCCAGAAATCCAGGAGCAATCCCTGAGCTGCCCCACACCCAGACCTTTACAAACCACGGGAGCAGCAGGAACTGAAGGAACTCGGTATCATTCGGGATCAAGAGTGCTCAAGGGATCACAAGGGTGGGAGCAGCACGAGATAAAACAGTAAAAAAAGAGAATTTAAAGCTTCTTACAACACACTCCGAGGTTTATCCCGCAGGGAGCAGCCAGACTTTGTGCCGGGGGGCAGAGGATCACCTGTGATACAAAGCTCTCTGACCCCTTCAGAAATACCTGTAAATATGATTTAATGCAGGGTATTTCCTCTCCTCACATGGAATGAAAAGGCACCCACAGAACAAAGCCAGATTTGGGGGT
The DNA here is from genome assembly GCA_013399875.1 of Gymnorhina tibicen. Classification (NCBI taxonomy): domain Eukaryota; kingdom Metazoa; phylum Chordata; class Aves; order Passeriformes; family Artamidae; genus Gymnorhina; species Gymnorhina tibicen. The sequence goes on along the minus strand of VXAZ01002122.1, from coordinate 369,629 downwards.
ACCACTGAAATTTCTGTGAGTACCCAGCCCCAGCAATTCCTCCTTAAACTCATCACCAGCCCCCAGACACAGCGAGGGAACCTCCCTCCTCTTCTCCCCGGCTCTCATTTAGCAAACCTAAATATTGTTTCACACACACTCAGCTCTGACTGATGAGAGCTGACGGGCTCTGCCTGAGAACTTCATTGAAGCAAAATTTCCAGTTATTGGCAGAGCTCACGGAGTTGCCAGCCCATGATTTAAAGTTTTAATGTCAGCACAGCAGCACTGACCAGCCCTTGGCATAAAACCCAGTGTCTGGACAAGCTGGAAGGACAATTGCTCCTGTTTATTATCAATAAAAGGTTCCAGGATCCATAAGGATTGGGTTTTTACTGTGCTGAGTAAAAGTGTCATTGTTTTTATTAATTAATTTGGCAGTTTAATTGGAGTGGCCTGCTGAAACATCCATGCACTCAGAAAAATCCAGGAAACGCCTGGACCAGCTTTAATAAAAGCAGAACCTGCTGATTTATCTTCCCCTGGTCACCCCATACCATCACCCAGGAATCTGTGGATGCAGCCCAGGCTCTCCATTACCCAGAGAGGATCTGCTCCCCCCGAACTGAGCTCACAGTCCTTCTGCTCACAGTCCTTCTGCTCACAGGCCCTGCGCTAAGAGGATCTCGCTCTGCAGATGTTGCTTTTAATTCAGGGCAACACGAACACGTCCTTTACCTGTAAGGAAGAGCTGCTGTCCCCAAGGAGCCACGGGAATTAAGTGTTACCCGAAACAGCTCTGCCCTGCAGCATTTATTCCAACACAACCGGTGTTTTTGTACTTAACAGGGCTTTAAAAGAGAAGTGCCTGTGCACGAGGGCATGAAATTGTCACCGAGTTTGTTCTCAGGCTTTCCGCAGAGCCCACGCTGACTGAGGAGACAATTTCCAGGGGATCCTCTGGGCTTCCTGAACCTCTAGAAATGAATAAACCCAAGCAGCTCTGCGGGCACCGCTCCTCAGAGGATCCCCGTGTGTCCCCAGCGTGCCCGGGGCCAGCAGAGGAGACTGGGCTGCCTGGCAGCACCAAAGGGCACCAAACCCCGCTCCCCTGCACCTCTCTGCCCACAGAACATCAAACGTGGCTCCGTCAGTGGGGCTAAAGCCAAACTCAGTCAGGAGGAAGCAGGAAATCCCACTTCCATCAGGAAAATATCTGTACAGCCCCACGGCCCTCCCTGGCTGCTCCTGCAGTGAAATCCTGCGCTGGGAACGAGCTGGAATTGCTCCTGTTCTCACTGAAGTCACCATAAAAGCCACTTCTCCTCTTAAGCCTCCAACTGATGCACACAACCGAATTTTTTTTCTTCTCTGATGTCCTTGTCTTGTCCAAGTGAGAGCCCAGGCAGCGTCCCCTTGAAGGAACAATCATTTACCAGCATCCATGTTCAAAATCTCAGCTCTGCTTTCCAAGCCCCAGGACAGCCAGGATTGGCAGCAATCCCTGCCTGGTAACTGTCCTCCTGCCTCCCTCCCTGAATCTACATCCCAGAGACATTTCAAGCACGGGAATGGCAGACAGAACATGGCATCATTCCCCAGCAAACAGCAATTCCGCCATCTCTGACCTTTAGGGCAGCAATCACAAAAACCACACACTAACGAGGCAAAAAAGCAGCGAACTCCATTCCTTGTTTTCGTGAAGGTGAGGGCAGCAGTAACAGCAGGAATAATCATATTCCATTCCTTCTGTACCTCCGGCCAAATGGATTATTGAGTGATTATCCCCTTAACGTGCTTGGAGCCAGCACTGATTGTGTGAGATTTGCAATGTGTTTTTCACTGGCTTAATTCTGCTCCTGCTGCGAGGAACCAAACGAAACCAGCGCCAGAAATGCCACTTGATAAGCTTGCCCTTGCAAAAAATCAATATATCCAAACAAATCAACACAGAAATCCTCTGCTCTGTTTCCTCGCAGAAACCCCTCGTGCTCTGGCTCCAGGTGCGCCACAGACGCTGGAAACGCTCCCGGTTTGGTTCCCTGTTTGCAGCAGGACAGAAAAATCTGCTTTGGGACAGGTTTGGGAGAGCTGACGGCTCTAAAAAAAAAAAGTGAAAAAAGTGAAAAAAGCACCTTCCACAGGTGAGAACCCCCATCTGCCATGAGGCTCAGTCTGGATCCAGATGGGACAGAATCCCAGGATTCCTGAGGTTGGAAAAGCCCTCCGGGATCATCCGAATCCAAGCTGTGCCCCATCCCCACCTTGTCTCCAGCCCAGAGCGCTGAGTGCCACCTCCAGGCCTTCTTGGGCACCTCCAGGGATGGGCACTCCAAACCTCCCTGGGCAGCCCCTTCCAGTGCCTGACCACCCTTTCCATGGAGGAGTTTTCCCTAATACCCAATTTAAACCTCTCCTAGTTCAACTGGAAGACGTTCCCTCTCCTCCTGTCCCTGTTCCCTGGGAGCAGAGCCCGACCCCCCCGGCTGCCCCCTCCTGTCAGGGACTTGTGCAGAGCCACAAGGGCCCCCCTGAGCCTCCTTTGCTCCAGGCTGAGCCCCTTTCCCAGCTCCCTCAGGAGCTCCCCAGCTCCGCTCCCTTCCCTGGACTCGCTCCAGCCCCTCCTGGATCCCTCCTGCCTCCCCTGTGTGCCACCACCCATGGGAAACCACCCCACCCACCTCTGAAAGGAGCCGAGTCCCAGCCGGAGCCCCCCGGCCGCTCTGCTCGGCAGCTCCAACCCACACCTGAACGTTTCTTTTTCCCCCGCACCCCAACACCCAGCCAGGACACCCCAGCCCTGCTCCAAGCACCCTCAGCTCCATCTGTTGCACATCATCCCAGCCCTCTGGACGCAGCACAGCCGTCCCGCTCCCGGTGACGCAGGCGCCCCTTTGGGAGTGCAGGTGCCATAATTAAAGCCCAGCCCATTATTTTTCTGGTAGGATGCCCACCATCAGCTCAGGCTGCAATCAAAACAGTTATTGCAGCTGGCAATCCAGCAGCCTTTAAAGCATAAATGCTGGAGAAGTGTCTCAGAACATCTAATGAAAATGCACTGGATTGTATCATTTAACCCAGCATTAAATTACACCACCCCATAGCTCGGTGAGCTTTTCCTGCCTGTCATTTAAAGGCACCTATTAGGGAAAATTTCCCATCAAATGAGGCACTCTCCTTGCTGTGTGCAGGGTAAATGGCACCGTTCCCTGAGTGCCAGCCTGGCACCCCTGCACCACCCCGGGGTAATGATCCTTTTAAGGCAGGTTTGAGGGAGGGGACCCTGCCCCTCTGCCCAGCCCTGGGAGGCACAGTNCTGGGTGTCCCTGGCTGCAGGGAGGGCTCAGGGCAGGGCAGGGCTCTGCTCCAGGGGCCCAGCAGTGGCACCAGAGGGACGGGCAGGGACTGAGCCCAGGGAGCTCCCCCTGCACAGGAGGCAGAACTTTACTGTGGGCACTGGGACAGAGCCCAGAGAGGGGCTGGAGCCTCCTCCCTGGGGATATTCCAGAGCCCTCTGGGCACACTCCTGTGCCCTGGGGTGGCCCTGCTGGAGCAGGGAGGTGGCACCAGATGAGCCTCTGCAGTCACAATATGAATACTGAAGGTTGGAATCATCCACAAGAATCCTCCAAGTCCAGCTCGCGATGGTCCCTTCCAGGCTTCCCCCTCCTGTGATTCTGTCACCGTGTGTTGGGAAAACAGCAGCTCAGAGGGAGAACTGTCCTTGGGAAAGTCTGGAATGAGCAGTCCTCTCCCACTGCTCCCAGCACACAGGGCAAAGCCAGCCTGGAGTCGTTTGAAAGGTGAATTCATGAGGGATCCAACTCATCCATCACCACTGGGGCCAAGAGAAAGAGCCCCATGACTTCCAAGTGACTTTGATCCGGGTTCCTGTGCCCTGTCCAGCTGGTGCAGGTGCACAGGGCAAGGAGGGAACACTGGAGCCAGGGAAAGGGGCCGGGTGTTCCATCTGGAAAGTGGCCATGAGGAAAGTGGTATTAATCAACATTTCCAACTTCCTGGGTGTCATGAAGGATGTGGGAGTGTTGCAGCCCAGCTGCTGCAGGGGGAACACCTTCAGGAATACAGATGGATGCACGTTTGGAATTTAAACTCTCAGGGGAAGCTGGGAACAGCCACGAGCTGGGGTCACTCAGAGATGTCCTCCCCAAGGCTGCCCCATGGAATGGACACCAAGAATAAAAGAACAAATGCAAGAGATCAGGGAATTTCCCCACAGGGATCCATCCCATCAGATCTCGGCACAGGACGCAGGATTATTGGTTGCTGGTGGGGAAAGTGTCCATGGGGAAAGAAAACATCTTGTCATTCCTAGGAATGCCTCAGTTTTAGAAATCATCTCTCATCCTGAAGGGGTTTAAATCTCCTCCAAATGCCGGGCCAGATCCCGAGGGAACCTTCAGGACTTTGCAGAGCCGGCAGAGCCCCGGGCAGCAGGGCTGTGGTACGTGCAGGACACTGGGCTGGCAGGGCTGTGTCTGTCCCCTCGCTGTGTGCCAGGCTCCCTGGGTGCCCTGGGCTCTCAGTGCCACCCCCGTGCTGTGCAGCCCCTCCAGCATCCTCCTCCTCCTCCTCCTCCTCCTCCCAGCCCTGCCTGATCCCCTCTGGTTGGACCCCAGGTGCTGCTGCCTCAGCCTCTCTCACACATCTCACTCCTTCTCATTCCCGCAGAACTTTCCCCGTTTCCAGTGGCTGTGGATAAAAGGCACACCTGAGGAGCCAGCTCGCTCTCTCCTGGCATTTCCTCAGGCTTGGCTGGGGCAGGAATTTCTTCCCTCAGTGGCTCTGTTAGATTTTCCCTGTATTTATTACAGAAAAACGCAATTACAGTGAGATGTCAGCCTTTTTTCCGAGCACATTAACATGAACGCTCTCATTAATCATCAATAAAACAAGCAGAGCATGATCTGAGAGCACTCCCAGCTCCCAAACGCTGCAGACACTTAAAAGGCAGCTCTGTCCGCCAGGCACAGCTCGCTGGTGTCACTGAGACAGTTGTCCTTTCATTTGGATCCCTGCAAGGCTGAAATGATGCTCTGGACCAAAAAAAACAACTCTCAACCGGCTTAAAAGGATCCTGCAGTGCCACAAGAACAGCAGCCGCAGCTCCCGGCTGGATTTACCCAACCTGGTGGAGGGGTTTGTGCTCAGAACCCAACTGCTTTTGTTTGGGAGTCAGGCACGGAGCAAACACCTGCACAGGAGCGTTCCAAGCACCAGCGACTCCTTGGATCTTCTCCTGTCTCACCAGCCAACCCCACAGGGCCCATTTTATCCCATCCTAGCCATCCCAGCTGCTGGAGAATTGATTCCAAACGAATCCAGTCCACCGGCTCTGACATTCCCTGGTTTCCCTGGTTTTTCCTACCACACCAGTTACAAGCCAGGGGCAAAACTCCCCAGTTTTTCCTGTCCCTTAACCTCTCCCAGTGCCATACACACCCACAATCCTCCCAGGAACTTCACCCAGCACAGCTCTCAGTCTCAGGAATCAGCTGCACTTCCCTCCCTTCCCCAAGCCAAGCACAATCCATCAAGGCCCAGGAGCCCTTTGCTTACCTCTGACACTGACAAAGCTTCATTAAGCAGCACAGGCTCGGGGGACAGTGACAGAGCTCATAAATCCCGGCCTGGATGGATTTCTCCACTCGTTTAAAGCGGGGTTTGGGTCAATTCCCGCTAGAAAAGTGTTATTTATAGAGCCCAGAGCCAGCACAGCCAGCTCAGATATACGAGGCCTTCATGGCTCAGGCTGGGGACAGGTACTGAGCATCAAATTTCAATAAATTTGATTTTCCGTGCAATGCAATGGAGTGGGACGCCCATGGAGTTGGATGTGATTTATTACTTTTCTCGTGTCCCTTCCATGCTCATTTTTCCAAGACTTTCTAGGGTTGCAGTGGGATTTTGTCCCCTCTGCCCTGCTCAGGTGAGACCCCACCTGCAGAGCTGCCTCCAGCCCCGGGGTCCCGGCACAGGAAGGAGCTGGGAGAGGGGAGGTGTCCCTGCCCATGGGGGTGGAACTGGATGAGCTTTTAGGTCCTTTCCCACCCAAACCCTTCCACGATTCCACGAAATCCAACTCTGGCACCTCTATTCTCAGCCTTGTTATGACAAACCAAGAAGAAGAAAAACACAAAATTCACGGAAAAGTTCATCAAATCTCAGTCACCCCCCCGGCACATCCGAGCTGACATTCCGAGTAAACAAAGACAAGTTTGGATAGAACCCAAGCACGGCTCAGTGGCTTCAATTCAGAACTTGGCAGATTTGGGTTATTTCTGTCTTTTCTTCAAAAAAAAAAAAGAAAAGAAGGAAAAAAGTCACCAGGGGTGTGAAATGGAGTAAATGGGAGCAATAAGTTCTTGGAACCCCCTGGAAATCACACAAGGTTTGTTTATTGCTGAGCACAGGGTGAGTGGGGAACAACGAGCAAGTGTTGCCACAGAGGAGGTGTTGGGAATACCCAGGGTTCACAGCAGGGCAGAAATCCGGTGTCCCGTGGCCTGAAGAACGGGCACAAACGTCTGGAACAGCTCAAAACGCAAGAAAGGCAGGATGGAGAAGTTCTCAGGCCAGCAGCTTTCTGTGATTCTGGGATTATGGCGTTTTACAGCTGGGAAAGCTGATAAGGGATTTGCCCAGGGAGCAGAGCAGCTCCCGGGCTCTGGGCAGGACTGATCCCTGCTCCTGGGAGGGATTCCCGGCACATCCCAGTGCTCTGCCTTTGCCCCACACCCACCGCTGCACTGCCCACCCCATCCTGGCACCCAACCCCGCAGAGGGAAGTGCCACCTTGCTGCTCACTGATGGCAGGATCTCTTGATTAAAAGGGAAATTATTTTTGAAGATCTGGTTCTGTATTAAGTCCAGAGACTTTTGGGACAGGTTCTTACACAAGCAGGGCCAGACTGGAGCCACCTCCTCGTCACAGAGTGCCTGGGCAACAACCAAGAGCCACCAACCAGAACCTCCCTGTGCTGCCCTCACCCTCCCCACCCCAGCCCTGCTCCCTCCCGGAGCAATCCAAAAATGAGAAGCACCAAGCCAGGGCCACGGGTTGGTTCAATTTCCTTCCCTCCACAGCTGAAAAAAAAATTTCATCTCACTCCCTCTGATCCCAAAAAACTCCCCACTGGTGCTGGAATTGTCATTCCTGCTCAGGAATGAAGGCAGCTGTGTCTGAAATGAATGACTCGAGGTGCCTGTGTCGCTTTGCACAGCTCCTGCACAGCGGCATGCAGAGATGATAAACCTGATACAGAACTCCAGAGAACATTTCCCAGCGGAGTGTTCCCAGTTGTTTCTCACGAGCCATCTCTGATAAGAGGAGCGAGCCCTGAGAGCCGTGAGAGGTCCGATTTTCCTGGAGCCCTCACCCCGGGGTCTGCAGTGCTCACATCCAGCCCTCGCCATCTCCTGAGGTCTGCAAGGGTTGGGCTCACCTGAACAGCTCCCCTGAAGGAAAACCAACCATCAGCCGGGGGGTCTGGGGAGGAACACACGATCCTGGGCTCTGGGAACGAGCTGGGATCCCAGTGCTGTCGCACAGAGCAGGGGAACCCCAAGGAGAGCCTGAGGGGGGAAGTTTTGTGCCTTTTGCTGGGAGGGATCACCAGCAGAGTCCCACGAGCTCCTGCTGCTGCCTCAGCCAGGCCAGGGGACACCCCGGCCCTGTCCTCCACAGCTCCAGGCCAGAGGGACAGGAGGCTTTAAAGAACTGCACCAGCACGGAAATGGAAGATGAAGGACACCGTGATCCTCCCCAGAATTTCCATGCACTGCTTAAACTCACCCTACAAAACCCCTGCCTCACTCACCAGCAGCAGCCAGGGCTCACAGATCCATCAAAGGCTGTTCCAGGGCAGAGTCTTAATTAAAATCCAGTAGATGCTGCCCAATTACAGAAAGTCTTTCTACACTTAATCCACTCCCCACACCTTAATTTAAAGCAAGAGGCATAAAATCCCTGGACCTTAAATCTCATCCCACTCCACCCCTGCCATGGGCAGGGACACTTTCCACTACCCCAGGTTGCTCCAAGCCCCATCCAAGCTGCCCTTGGGCACTGCCAGGGGTGGGGTTTGTCAGGCTTTGCTGGGAGATTGCCCCTAGAAACGTGGTTAATCAGCAGTTTGAGGGAAAGCAAAAACAATTTGGGGAAGAAAACATTATTTGAGTAACAGCAACACCTGCAGGGACCCCCCTGTGTGTCTCACCTCACACCTGGGAGAGCAGAGGTGAGAGCAGGTCCTCTAACCCCTAAACCAGGACAAAACTACTCCACCCCCATGTCCGAAGAGGCTGCCAAAATACCCGTGCCAAGCCTCCTCCTAAGCCTACACCATTCCACACGGTGCCAGGGAAAAAGCTCCCACTCTGATTGAATCAGCTGCTTTCATCACTCCTCCTGATGCACCCTCTGCTAATAAATATGGAAAACCTGAATCGAGCCCCTGGAAATTGCAGAGCCCTGCTGCAGTTGCATTAACTCCATTACCTCTCCCAGACTTTCAGCTCCAGTTTCATCAATTATCCTGCAGACGGGAGTTTAAACACTCAGCACTTCCTCACAACAAAACAGGGACACTGCTGAAGGGTCCTGCAGCTGCTGGAGCAGCTCAAACACGTCCCTTCCCAGGGAGAAAAAAAAATAAAGTGGATTTTATCCTACAAAGCAGAGAACATAAATTTAAGTGGGGTTTTGTTGTGTTTCTTTTCCCATGGAGTTAATGGGAAGTGACAAAAGACTCTGCTGAGGGGGAGAGGGAGGTAGGACTCGGATGTTTACTAAAGGTGACAAAGGATTTAGCTGGCCCTCTGCTTTATTTATCCTTCTCCTCAGCAAAAAGAACTATAGTCACCTTGGAGACATGAGGCAGTGACAAAGGAATATGTCACAGGGCCAGAGGTGACTCACCACAAACTCCTAACACAAGCTCTGTGCATTCCCAGGTGACAAATGCTGTTTTCCCAGGAATTTCTTTACCAGGACTGAACCCCAGAATGTCGTTTCACCCCGAGTTTGCATCTCTGCAAGCCACAGGAGCGCTGGGGGATTTCTCTCCTCTCCCCAGTTCCCTTTGTCTCTTCCTATCCTCCTCCCTTTTGCTGTTTCTAAGATCAAAAGCTTTGCACTCTTGATTGGTAATTAAGTACAAGTCACCCAGGCTGCTTTTTCAAAGAGTAATTAAAAGGTTATCAAGAGAAACATGCGAGGTGCAGGTAATTCCTGGTGCAGCTGTAATTAGGTCAGCCCAGAGATAGCTCCGCTCTTATCACAAGGATCACATCGTTTTGGAGTTCAAACAAAATACTTCAACTTCCCGTCGATTAAATACGGCCCAAGATGTGGTTTTGAGCTGCTCACACAGCAGACTGATGGCAATCCTTCCCCTCGCTCTTCAGCCACTCGCCAGGGAAGAGGGACGAGGACCTGGGAGCGACCTGAGCAGGAGACGCCGCGAGGCGCGGGACGTGAGCGGGGCCCCGAGCAGGGCAGGATTCCTCTGCTTTGCACAGAACCCGCTGCAGCAACGGCTGGCAAACGTTCCCCCGGGCCCTGCACGCTCTGCGGACACGGCAACTCCTCCAAAATCCTCCTCAGGACGGGCAGGTTCCCCCCAGCTGTGTCAATAAACGCCTCCGAGCGACGCCTGTGGAAACACACCCGGCACCGCCGCGGCTCTGGGAGCTCTTTCCCTCCGCGTGCACGGCCTCAAACAAACGTTTTCTCAGGCAAATAACTCAGCATCACTGGGACATTTCGTTTGAACAGGGGAGAGACCAGAGGATGACACAATTCCCCGCCCACAACAGGCGGCAAGGGAAGCCCAAGGGTTGGAAGAGCCTAAGAAACCCCAGCACTGCTCAGCACATTTACAAGTGAGGAGTCTCTCCTGGTAGAAACGTCCCATATTCCATCCCCTGGGCTTCCCAATGTGGTTTTAAACATCTTTGGAAGGAGGGAAAAAAAAACCAAACTGATTTTCTAAGTTGACCACTTCCATTTGGAGTGTAAATTCACCAGGTCTCGCTGGGAAAACAGGATTAGGGAGCTGAAGCGCCCGACTCACAGGGAGACTGTAGATGTGTTTTCCCTGGATCCGAGTGCAAGCCTGAAGCTTCAAATCAGGGAATTTGCAAGTGATTTAAGATTCTCACGTTAAAAGTGTCCTGCAAATTGCCAGCAGATGCAAAAGCTGGGGGAAGCCACGTGGTTCTGTCGTACCCACTCTGGTTATGTCACAGAACAAGAGCCTGACACAATGAGGTGCAGAGAGTCTCCCAAATCCCACAGCAATCTCAGAGCCATAAATAACCCCAAGTATTCAAATTGTAGTCAGGGCTGTGCTGGGTTTCTGAGCCCAGCACAGTGGGAAGGCAATCAGGAAGGGAACCTGATTGGAGCGACCTCCGAACAATGACACAATCACAAGGCACAATGGGAACTGGGAAAAGACTGTTCTGGAATGGCTGCACAGTCAGAGCAGGGCTCCACATGGCTCCCTGATCCCACAGCCGTTGGGAACTTGAAGGATGAGCATTTGGGAGAGTCTGGTCTGGTGTAATGAGCCCAAGAGAAGGGCAAGTCCTGGGCAGGAACCAAATCCTGATGTCCCTCATCAAGGAAGAGAAAAATCTGCAGCCACCACAGCTCTCAGCTTGCACAGAAAATTCCCCCCCAGTGGTCCCTGCTGGAAGCAGGAGCTGGGAAAATTCTAGTGGACAAGGAGGAATGGGTTCCAACCGAAAAACGGGAAGTTTTTTAAGTTTTATAGTTATATACATAACCTAAAAATCCTTCCCTGTGAGGGTGGGCAGGCTCTGGCACAGGTTGCCCAGAGAAGCTGCGGCTGCCCCATCCCTGGAAGTGTCCAAGGCCAGGCTGGAGCAACCTGGGAGAGTGGAAGGTGTCCCCACCCATGGCAGGGGATGGAAATGAGATGGAATTTAAGTTCCCTTCCAACCCAAACCATTCCAGGATTCTAAAAACCCGATTATTCGAGAGAAGCTGAAACAGCAAAGACTTGGAAACAAACTCTGATTTTAGCAAACAAAGCAAAGTCATGGCACTGAGAGATGACAACAGCCCTGGATGTCTAAATTAAGGCACTGAAACCCATTTAATATTCATGTCCTCATCACAAACACGCAAGGCAAATTCCCCAATATCCAGTAAAGCTGTTTATTAGCAAACGCCTCATTGGATTAGGGCTGCTCTTATTCTATTAGGGAACCTTCACACCACATTAAATTGCAAGACAAGAGGGTGTTTGCCAGCACACGATGAACACAACATTAACCCCTTCCCAGGAAATCCTGGAATGGTCTGGGTTGGGAAGGACCTGAAATATATCACTGGTGCTCAAAAATACAAGTTTGAGAGGGGAAGAAGCAAAGAAATCCGTTGTCCCTTCCTTTCCCCTTGCTCACAGCTCATTTTGGGTGAGCTCTGATGAGTGACACGTGGCCATCCATCTTCTGGGCTACGCCTTGGTGATGAATTGAGAACATTTGGAAAGCAGGCAGGGAAAAAAAAGCAAAATTGATGGCCATGGGAAAGAGAAAAAAGGGAGAAAGAAGGGGGAAAAAAAGGCAACCCAGTGTTAGGCAACAGAGTTTAATGAGGTGAGACTGATGCACCAAAAATCGTATCTGGGGTGGAAGGGACCCCCAAGGATCAGGGGACACACCAGCAGTCCCACCCCGTGCCTCAGAGCGTTGCCCAAACTCTAAAATCGTGAACAGAGAGGTGAGACATGAAACAGCACAAAGGAGCCAAGTCCAGGTTTTGGAGTTACTGATCCTGAAATGTCCAAGGGAAGGACGCAAACGTCCGCCGTGCAGGAGTTCATCTTCTGCTTTGCTCAGCCCTCTCTAAGTGCTTTCACACCTCTAGAAATCCCCCTCTTTATGTGCCCCCTTTATTTCACTCTCCTGCCCTAAACACACTCCGTTTCCTGAACTCCTCATCAGACAGGAAACATCCCCACGTGCCTTTTGCTGCTGGTTCCATCCCCAGCTCACATTCACCTGCCCAAGCTGCACCTGAACTTCACCAGGGATGCAGAGGGGGGACCTTTTCTGTCTCCTCACCTTCCCCCAGCTCAGCCTCGGGAGGTCCCTTTCTGCTACTTCTATTTACAACCAGAATATTCTTGAGAGGACCTCGGAGCAGCATTAACTTCTCACCACACCAAGTTTCCTGAGCTGCGTTTTACCCCCGCTTCTCCACCTTTCCATTATCCCCAAAGCAAAGCTCTGAGCCTCCTGATTAAGTGCCGAGGTCCCGTAATTAACGTGATTCTCAAGCACAGTTGCGAGATGAAGAGATGATTTATTTGCATAACTGAAATCATCTACATAAAGAGCTGATTTCCACCAGGGTGCAGCTCAGCTGTTCCACTCGGGTTGGACAAGACATGGAGGTCAATGGATTTGTCCTGAACTCGAGCGGCTGGAGGGAAAATCGATTTCCAGGGCTCCAGCACTCTCGCCAGGGATTCAGAGGCTGGATGCTGCCACTGGGCCATGAGTTCCTGAATGCATTCCTGTCAGGCTGGAGCTGCCACCAGCGCCACCAGTCGTGTCCCCAGTCACCCGGCTGGTTTCATCTGGAGGGCTGAGATCACGACTGCTCACACGTCTGACACCTCACGGAGCATCTGCTGCCACGGCAACACATCCAAATCAGCCTCCCACAAAACTTTTCATTAATACTGGAAGTCTCACTTGAGAAGCCACGGAGAGTTTTCCTACTAAACCGTATTACTGAGTCCTTCTTAGCCCTGGAGATCCTACAGATGGGAGGGAATACAGCCCTGTCCAGCTGCTGGATGGACCGTGGGCTAAGGAATAACCCAGATTTCGGGGTAAACCCACAAAGCCTTTGGCAGAGCTATCACTGAACCCCACAGCCCATCCTCCCACTCCTGGAGTCTCGTTTGGACTGAGGGAAGCTCTCTGCACATTAACTCTGCTTCCCTCCTGCTCCATTTCCTAATTAACTCCTCTGGATGTCTAGGATGACTCTTGATAAATCATTACTGTCAGGCATTCAGAGAAACATTTCAAGCCTTATCAGAGGTAAGAAATCAAAACAACTGTAAGAACTGCTCATGGAGAAACACTCCCAGTTTATTGCAGCATAAACATCCAAGGCCAGATTTAATCCCAGCGGCAGGAAGGGGAACATGTTTATAAACATCACTGTAATGAACACTGTACCTCGTTCTCAGATTCCCCTGCTGAGGCAGCCCATCGTAGATGGATAATACATCAAAATCTTCCTCTAATGCAAAGGACTGGAAAACAAGCTGTATCCTGTTCTGCTCCTCAGCAGTGATTGTCCACGTGCAGTTTGCATAATTGGGGTATCCATAGGGAAAGCCTGGGCTCTGTATTGTCCCGTTTGGGCCCTGCAATGTGTGACTGCAGTTCTGGGCTGGCAAGAGAAAAGACAAAAGCACAAAGTCAGAGGGTGTCAGGTGAACAGTGAATGTCCTCACCATCCCCACAGACCACACGGGGTTCTTCCCACCGGGTTTCTTTGTCCCAGGAAACAGAGAAAAGTAAAATCTAAAGATGAAACTCTGGATTCCTCCCTGCAGGGACGTGGAGCCCAAACCCCCAGACACGTCCCGGGCTCTGATCCCAGCAGCTGTGAGCACAGCTGGATTCACAGCTGCTGCCTGTCCCTGGGGACAGCTCCTTCCTCAGGCACCCTTCCCCAGCCCACCACAAAACCCAGTGTTCTCCCCATCCCACTCCGTGCCATTTGGGATTTCAGCCGTGCCAGGTGCCAGGCCCTGCTGGGTCACACAACAGCACAGGGACGATGCCAGAGCTGATTGTCTCCTTCTCCCTCAATTCCACCTGGACCAGAGGCAGAGGAGGGGCTGGAGCGTGCAGGCAGTGCCACATCCCACCCCTCACCCTGGGGAAAAAGAAGGGACTCACACGGAGTGAGGGGCTGGGCCACCACAGCAGCCTGGCTGGCCAAGGCTGCCTGAAACCTGCATGGCCAGAGCTCAGGAATAAACCTGTCCTGACTCCAAAAAGAGCAGGACACAGTGCAAGGCTTGACCCAACAAATCATCCTGTAAGGTGCCTTCCAACCCTGACCATTCCCCGATTCTGGGAATGGTTCACTGGAACAGGAGACAGCAGCAGCACCACTCCCCACCCCTGTCTGACCTGATGGGGGGACACGGAAGAAATTGTTGGCCAGACCCTGCCTTGGGGGGCTGCTGGTTCCTCCCAGCCAGTTCTGAAAGGTTTGTGTCCATTCTGGCTCAACACACAGCAAACATCTTCAATCAGCATTGCTGAGGAGCTGCTGCAAAGCTGCATTTTCCGAGAGCAGAACCCCTCCTGTAACACCAGTGAACACCTAAAACCTCCCTCCAATCTCAAATCCATTTCCCCTGCCCACAGCAGTACCTGGGAACACTGCATCCCCAAGATAAAGATCCACTGCCAAGATGTACAGCTACAGGATACATGAGATTTTCTTCTCTCTGGGGACACAGGTACATGAATGTGTTTCGGGAACAGCCTAAATGACAAACTCCCTTTAGTGTTTTCCTCTCCCTTCGCTGCTGCTGTACCTGGATGTCTTTGGAGGCACAAATTCGCTCGGAACTGGTACAACACTCCCTGCTTTACTGGAAGAATTCCTCCACACAAAGCCCAATTCCAGACAGATGGAAGGGTCAATCTCGTGGCCCAAAAGCTGAGTTTCACCTTTACCCTCTGAGCTGCCGATCCCTGCCTCTGCTCCAGCTTTTCCCACCCATGCTGGATTGTTTACCCTGCTGATGGGGACAACAGAGGCTTTCAAGTCGAAATGCATTAGAGTAGAAATTACTGCTTTGATTTCTCCTTGCCTTATTTTTTTTCAAAGGCAGCAAAGGCATTTGCACTTCTGAGTGCCAAGCAGCTACAGGTACAGAACTGCAGAGTGGTGCTCATTAAAGCCAATTATAATTAGATTGACCTACTTTGGGTGCAAAAAACGCTCCGTGGAACTTCTCCCTGCAAGACGGAGTTCGCGGTTTTATGCATCTAAAACGGTCCATCCTATTTACTACCCAGGGAATCTTTTTGTAGCACGTTCATTGTATCAATGAGAGGCAGGACAGCCCCACAATCCACCAGGGATTGAAGTGAGGGAGGATTCCTTAACTGGAATATTTTGCATTTCTGTAGCACCTGGCACCTGCTTCTCTCAGGGCTTTCTGTCACTACACAGGAGAGGAGTCCATCTCCCTCCTCCACACGGGCTCCATTTATCTGGGGGAGTTCACTGGAAAAGCCACTTGCTCGGTGCCAGAAAGCTGCACAGGACTGGGAACATTCCTGTGATCACAGAGGAGTAAAATGAACCCCAGTTTGGTTTACCAACCAAAGATCCACGAGCTCGGTTCTCCAGTTCAGTCCTTTCCCCGAGCACAGCGACGCTCGATAGGCAGCGGGGGGACACCGAACTGTCCCTCCTGCTCATTCTTATTTTAATCATTAGTTCATCAGAACAATTTAAGGCAAATGGGAAATTAAAGAGGCTGTATCTCTCCATTTCCTGATGGTATAAAAGCTACCAAGGCTGCACGAAGCTCAGGAAATGAATTCAAGGTCAGAGGCACCGTGTTCCAAATGCTTCCAAGGTCATATGGAAGCTCCAAAATCCACAAACTCAGCCCATCCCTGCACAACCAGTGCCTGTGCCACAAATGGACGTAAATCCCTCTGAAAGAACAAATAAATAACAGAAAAATAAGACAGAGTTTTATGATGTATCCAATCAATCTACTGCAATATTTGCATGCTCACGATGCTGACCCAGAGGTGCTCTGGGCACAGATAAAAGAAAATTGCTTATTGCAAACAAAGAACAGCTTTCCAGAAGCTGCCAAACTGGGCAGTAATATATTCTGTAATAGCTGTAATAGCAGGGAGCTTCATTTAGATTGGACATTGCTGGAAGAAGTCATCAGGCACGGAAAGAAATCCGGGAAGCTGAGGGAATTTATGTGTTCTATCATTTGCTTCCAGGTCTGAGTTAGTTCAGCTCAGCCTTGACTGACAAAACCTTATCTAAAATTCAAAATTTCTCCTCTGAAGATTGCAAGAACAATTCCCTTTATCCCTTTGGCCCGGGAGCACAAATAAGCAGAAAGATATAAAAGGGCAGCGCCGGTGCCTGTGCTGGGAAGTTCCAGGTGGATTTGGGGTTGACAGAGGACAATTCTCCCAGAATTTCTGGCACATTCTCCCCAGCCCCAAGTCTGACACGAGGCCCCTCCAACTCCTCACCCAGAGAGGGGAATGCTGCATCAGCCACCCCCCCCCAGCCTCGCTTTAATCTCAGCTCAGGTGCGTTTCTGTAGATATTCCAGCTCCTAATCCCCCATCCAGGGGCTCCCATCCCGGAGGGTGTGACGCCCCCCGGGCTCATCACGGGGATGGGTTTGTGGGCATTTGTCCGATCTGTGAGGGAGCGAGAACAGAGCTGATCCCAGGCTGGGCTCTGCCAACACCTCCTGCCCCTCTCAATTCTGGAGAGTGGTTTATTGGGAGTGCATCCCTGCAATGAATCCATCAGCGCTGCTTTACTGCAGTGGCACTGAAACCTCCAGACAAGGACAGCGGCGTTCCCACGCCTGGCACTGCTCAGAGCCATCCTCCAAAGGGATCCCAGCCTAAAGGCAGGGAAAAACAACAACCCAAGGAATCACAGAGTCATTTAGGCTGGAAAAGACCTCCAAAATCATTGACTCCTTTAAGGGAACCCATGTGACTTTGGGAAAACATCGTGATCTGGGACACCACCAATGATAATTCACTGATGGTGACTCAGTTTTTCCGTTTTTGTTCACGTTGGTTTAACCAACTGAACCAAGTCTCCACTTCCCACAGTTCCTTCGTGCAAGAGCCACTCTTTGAACAATTCCCAGACTAATTGGCTTCACCCTGGGCTCCTCACGAGGGAAATGATGGAATATTTACTCTGCAATACTCTCACAGAAGAGCTGCAGCTCCCAACCACGGGCTGCCCACGGCAGTTTGTAACACACAGTTAATCCACACGGTACAGAACTTAACGTGACCAGACACTGCCGTGAAAAATAAATAGTATCAGCTGAACAGAGGAGAGTTCCAAACCCCCCAGGCTTCTTTGTGGGGCAGCCATGAAGAGAAAGGAAGGGTGGCAGGAGCAGCAGCAACATCCTCGTACTCCAAAGCAGAGTTCTTTTGACAGGACAGGCTCCAGGAGTGGAGCCAGAGGCTCGTGGGAGCTTTAGTTCCACTGTAAATCCAAACTCATCTCGACACACGAGCCAGGACCGTTCTGGTGCCAGTCACTGCAGCTTCAGAGCGGCCCTAAGGCAGCAGGGCTGGCTGGGCTCTGGGGCAGCACCAGTTCACCCCAGGCAGTGCAGTGGGGCAGCATCCACTGGTTCCCAGTGTCCTCCCTGTCCCAGAGGTGGCAGTGGTGGCAGTCACTGCACAGTGCCCAAGCCCACCAGCTCACCTTCACGGAAAACAGGAGACTCGACCATTCAGGAGCATTCACAGCAACAGGATTTTGTTATTCCCTTCAAATAAGCAACACTTAAGGCCAGGAATGAGCTGCCCTGGCTGCTGCTCCCTCCCAGCCCCTGCCTGACGGGGAATTCCAGCAGCTCCAGACCAAGAGAAACCTGAACATGCAAACTGTGTCACTACAAACCTCCACCAAGTTGTCAGAAGGTAAACAACAACAACAAACAAAGGCATTGTCTGACGTGACAAGCACAAAGGAAATCAGAAAAAATATTCCAAAGGAGTAGGAAAAAATCATCTTCCACCTACTTTTGAAAGGAAAGAGGTGGATTTGTCTTTACAAACGAAATGTGGGTCTGCTGATAGGTAAAGATAGATACTGAGAGACGAAAGAAACAGTGGGAAAGATTCCACTGATTGATGAAAGGAGTGAGAGGGATTTGTCTTTACAAACAAACCGTGGGTCTGCTGATAGGTACAGATAGATACTGAGGGATGAAAGAAGCAAAGGGGGGAACCATAAATTCCGTAAGGAAAGAAAAAGGGGGGTTTAATTAGAAGGGGGTCTGTATGAGGCAATTCGGGAAGCCTGTACCTCTCCAGTACCTCAGCCAACGGGGAAAGAGAGAGGGAAATGCGGCCGGGAAATCAGGATAAAAAGGAGGCTGTGTCCTCCAACAACTTGAGAGACCCCAGGGGAATGCCCCATGGCCTCTCCCTTTATTCGAATAAAGTTACAGCACTCCCCTGTCTCCTTTTGGGACACAAACCTCCGGTGTTTGTGGATTAATTTTCCTGACACTTTCAATTCCTTAAACTTACATCCCAGGCCAGATCCAGGGTGGTGTAAACCAAGGAAGAACTGCAGCTGTTGCTTTCCACTATGTTATTATCCGAGGAAGCGACGCTTGAGAGACAGGGAGACTGAATTTATCTCTGAAGTGCTTCCTGAAATACAAGTCGCTGCACTTTGTTCCTCAGCAGAAACGAAATCTAATTTAGCAAACGCTGATGCATGGTCACTGCACAATTCAGTGGGAACAAATATCAAATCATGCACAGTGCCCTGCTCTCAGCAGCACCGTTTCCTGAGGCTCCATGGCTGCCTCCTCCCCAGCGCAGCACTTTGGGGCGCTGCCACTCGCTTCAGCTGCTGCTCCTCGCACAGAAACGCTGTCACTCCGTGCTGCTCCCCAGCCATGCCACCCGACGCGGGCGCACAAAAACCCTCTCCCCGGGCACAGCGGAGCCCACGTCCCGCAGCCACACGCGCCGCGGCAGCGGGGGCAAATCCTGCCTGGGCAGCAGCACCTGCGAGGGTCGCTCACCTCCCAGAGCCCTCCCCGCTCGAGCTCTCCGAACCCGCGCACGCCGACTCCTCTGCACTGTTTGCGCTGCCTTCCAAATGGGAGAACGTTCCTTTGCCCATTGTTTACTGTTGTGAATCATTTATCAGGCACTAAAGACGCCTCCTTACACGGTGCTTTACCAAGTCATTACAGCAGATCACAAACACGGAGTAGTTTACTCCCAGCCCGGCTCTGACTCCGGCTCACCCAATTTCCGTGAGCAAACAGGGAAAGCACCTCCACACTCGATCGGTCCGAGCCTTGCTGCCCTCAGGATTCACCTTCTCCGAGCTGGAGCTTAACCTCCAGTCTCCTATCAAAGCCTGCTGGGTAATAAATAATGCAGAGTCATTCCATTAACTATAACTTAATCAAAAGCCCGTGGATCCAAGAGCATCATCAAGGGGCTGATTTACATCTCAGATAGCCCGAGCCCGCTTCCCTCCGAGCACGGGGAGCGATGAGCTGGGCACCACAAGGGCACAAGGAGTGCATCTGATCTGAATTCAGCTCTGCCAGCACTGCCAAGGCCAGGAAGAACCCAAACCCCCAGCTCAGCTCAGCTGCAGGCCGGGAGCTTCGGGCAGGACTGCCCAGCTCCGCAGATCCCCGAACACCACGGGGCTCTGGGCACGCACAGCACTTCCCTCCCAGTCCACGAGTCCCTCACTCCCCCTGCCCCAGCTCTGTCCCTTTTAGTGCTGCCCAGGCTGTTACTGCAGAGCTCCCACACCCAGGCACTGCTCCAGCCCAGCAATTCCAGCTTCAGGCCTTCCCAAGCAGGAAGGAGGCAGGAACAAAAGAAGTAAGACCATGTTTAGTTTTCCCAACGTGTGCTCTCCCTTCCTTTCCCAACCAAAAATATTGTCCTGGAAAATTATGAAAATTTCCTACACGTGTTTGGGATTCCACAAAAGCTCCAACTGAGCCACCACACACCCGAAAACCACGAATACCCGCACAGGAAAAGGGAGTTTGGAAATTCCAAGTGTCACTGCCCCATCTCAGGCATCACCACACTGCTCTGTCAGCCCACAGCATTCCCAGTGTGCCTTCCAAATGACACTTTCGTGTTTCAGATTAGGAAAAACCTGGACAAAGCCATCCAAGCTCTGCCCTTCCTCCCTGTCAGATCCATCCTGTTATTCCTTCAGGCCATGGCATTTTCTCCTCCCCACGTGGCCTCAGAGAAAGGTTCGTTCTCCCCAGACAGGGGATGCTCACCCTGCAGCTCATAAAGCCTCTGGGAACCTGTGAAAGGCAGGAAAGGGAAAGAGAACAGACACGAGGCTTTTTCAGTTCTCTAGAAATGCCATGAGCCCCTCCAGAGACAGAAAGGCACCTGACACCGGGAATGCTGGGATCCACAGACCCAAAAATGTGGGAAAGCACCGTTATGGAATAAATGAGCCCAATCTGTTCAATGTTTCCCTCTTCAGCGGTGGTTCTGACCCCCTGGTGAGGTTCTGGGCTCTGCCCAGCTGTCCTGAAGTGCCAAATCAAAAACTAAGACACCGAGCCCAGTCCCAGCTGGACACCAGGGTGGACGCTCATTCTGCCTCACCCCGATGCTGGGACCTGTCACCTCCACTGGCACATTCTCTCCTCTGTTCCCAGCTAATCCTCTTTGAAGAAAGTCTTTCCAGCTTTATCATCCTCTGGGTTTGTGTTCCACGGCTGAGCCTGTGGAGAGCACGCGCCTCCAACACCGAGCTCAGAGCAGCTCTGACAGCGGAAAAACCCAGGAAGCGTCCGGCTCCAGGTAACATCAAAACCCGTTGCAGGCAGAATGTGACAGCCCAGGAACATGACACTGCACAGATGTCCTGTCTCACCAGCGCGCCGCAGCGCCCTGAGATGTGGAGAGGCCAGAGACTCCGGCTGTTGGGAAGGACTGGGAAGGACTGAGAAGGAAACGCTGCCACGGGTTATGCCGGGAACTGCAGAAGGAGTCGCTCGTCCTAAAAGCAGCTGCCAGATTTCCCCTTGGGGTTCCAGTCTTCCCGTCCTCACAGTGCCACCCCAAACCCCCCACAGCTGCTCCCTCATCCCCCCACAGCGGGATCAGGGAGAGAATGGAACGGCAAAAGCCAGAAAACTCGTGGATTGAAATAAAGAGTTTAACAGGGAGAGCAAAAGCCGTGCACGCAAGCAAGGCAAACCCAGGAATTCATTCCCTGCTCCCCGTGGGCAGGCAGGTGTTCAGCACCTCCGGAGAGCAGGGCCCCTTCCCACGGAGCAGAGACTCGGGAAGAGAAACGCCATCAATGCCAAATGTCCCCTCCTTCCTCCTTCGTCCATTCATTTCACGTCACATGGGCTGGGATATCCCGTTGGTCAGCTGAGGTCACCTGTCCGTGCCACGGCTCCTCCCAGCCTCCCGCACGCTCCCAAATCCCTCCCAGCAGGGCCAGGAGGGCCAGGAAAGGCCTTGGCTCTGGGCAGGCTCAGCGCTAACAGAACAGCCCTGAGCCATCAGCCCCGCGTTCGGCACAAACCGCAACAGCCCCAGAGCAGCCCCTGCAGGAACAGGAACTCTACCCCAGCCCAAAGCAGCACATCCCACCCCTTATTCATGCCCAGATCCCACATTATCCAGGACAACTTGATTCCCACTGCTGCCCTTCCCAACTTCTGTTATAGCAATAGATATCATTCCCATAACCTACGGAGCACTCCTACAAAACATCCATGAATTCCACAGAAAGTCTGCTGGATTCATTTAATCCATGACTTGGGGCTCCACCTGTTCTGGTGGAATGAACTCCACACCAGCTGAAGGCAGCTCAGGGAGGGCCTCAGTGTCCCCTGTGCCATCTCTGCCCTGGAATGACCTGGGAACAGAAGGGATTCAGCCTTCCCGGCCCTCATCCGTGTTTTTTTAAACAAAGATTGTTATCCAATCAATCGCTGGCTCCCACCAGGTGCTCGCTGTACCATTCCCAATCACTCCAGCAGATTGATGGAGCACTTTGCCATCTGCAGAGCTCCCCATCCAAACGGAATCAGAGCAGGTGAGACAACAGGACAAGTGTTAAGGAGGGGAGGCTCGCACACAGTGAGGGGAAAGGGAGATGGATTCCCTCCTGTTTTCCTGCTGGAAGAGGAGGCAGGAGGGCTTTGGGACTAATAATGGAAAATACTAAAAAATTCCTCTGGAGTTGTTGTAAGGAGCGTTTAGAAAATCTCTCGTGATCAGTTTTAACATCAGCAGTACCAAAGTTTAAAGCCTGGTTTATAACGACACACACACTTTCCTGACGATTTCCAGTCAGCCACCTGCAAAAACTGGGCGTTTGATTTGTCCTGACTTAAGGTGGAGACACAAACACTGCTCCATCCACTGATCCAACAGCAATGGATTCAACAGGAAACATTTCCAACGTGAACAACAAAGAAAACTTTGCTTGGCCAGCACTGGTGAGGAGTTTCAATTACTGATTACAACATAAACAAGGAAAGGAAGGGGAAGGGGAAGGGGCCCGTAAACCTTTCAGCAGTGAACAAGACATAGGACTCCTGCCAGCAAAGCTGAACCCCCCACACTGACCCTGCTTTAAGTGACCTGAGCTTCACCAGCTCAGTCCCCAGTGAAGATTTGCCCCACTGCCATCTCTTTGTACTTGCCCAGTAGCAGAGGGCAGGATTCAAAAAGAAAATTCCTTATCCCAGCTGAAGATCTGCCTCTTCCCACTCCATTCCATGCACCAAACACCACATAAATCCCAGGGCTGTGTTGCCACCCGAGGCATTTGCAGTTAGCACTGGGCACAAACACAATTAGGAACATCTCACATGCCCCACACCTCCGGGCTGTGCTCTCTGCACCAAAGGGTGACGATAAATCCCGAAGGGAACTTGCTCAAAGCTCAGGGAGAAACACCTGGGAGAGGAGCTGCGCCGGCCTCACGGAACACACCTGCTGAGCTCCAGTTCCACAGCAGCCCTTCCCACGGCCCCGGCAGGGAATGCAGGAGGACGCGGGGTCCTCCGGAGCCCAGCCCGTGATCCCTGCAGGGTTTCCGCAAACACGGGGTCACGGAACCCCACCCAGAGCTGCAGAGCCTCAGCGGGGCAGCCTCGGCCCGGCAGTGGCACCAGAGCAGCGTCCGCGGCTGCAGCCCGGGCACGGCACGGAGCTGGCACAGCTGCTCCCGGCCGGGATCCGATCCCTGCAGAGCGCCGGGACGAGGGAGCAGCAGCGCAGGGAGCGGCAGCGCTGTCGGTGCCCGCAGAGGAGCTCGCCCTTCGCTGCCCTGCCTGGTGTGAAGTGCAAACGCAGAGACAGCAGGGTCACAGCAGCTGTCCCTGCCCGTCCCTTGGCGTGAAGGGACCACCCCGGCTCACTGCCCGGCATCTGTGCTCGATTTGCTTCCCCAGTGACAGGAGGGGAGAGGAGAGGCAGCAGGCGGGAGTCTGGCGCTGACAGTGCTCTCAGAGCCCTCAGCAGGGCAGAGACTCTTTGATGTGTCCAGGATAAACACCCAGGCACGCTCGGGATTGCACAGAGCCCAGCGCCCACCCCGAGTTTCCTGCAGGCACAGCAAACCGGCCAGTTCCTCTGTGCTGCTTCCTCCTTGCACCCTGTCTCACTAACCACTCGTGCGTCTGTCCTGTGACAAAAGTGACTTTATTCCATGCCCTTGGCACGAGAACGAGGGACATTCGTTCTGCCAGGCCCACTGATCTCCACAGGGCTCGAAGGCACCTCGGCTGAAGGAGTTCAGGCATTCATGTCCTGAAAACCCCAAGCAAACTAAAAGCCTGAATGCCCCGGCTTTAAGCACTTTAAAAATCAAATTAAGCAGCCACAGTTGATAAGGCTTTAAACACAATCCCAGGTTTCTGCCCTCTCCACTTCTCAGAGCAGCAAATCCATTTCCTGGTACAGATGTTCCACATTTCGAGCCTGGCCCCTGTGGCACTGCAGCAGCCTCGGATTCAGGTGAAATCACGGAGCTGTGTCACGGGGGCCGTTCACATCCACAGAATTCACCCCACCCCGGGCACAGGGCGACGTGACTGGGCTGGAAAACTCCTGGAAAAGCTTCCAGAGCCCCGCGCACCCTGATAGGTTTCGCTCCCAGCTCGCCTGGTTTGTGCAGGGCAGTGGCAGGAAAGCTGGCCGGGGGCATTCAAGGAAGCCTGAAGGTCAGGGAATGAAGCTCCAGGCTTTGGAAGCCCTGGAAAAGAGGCAGCAGGATGGTTCATCCCAAATTACAGATTCCAGAGGCAGCCGGGGCCGCGGCACCGCCGCCGGTGCCCTGACGTTGCCAGGCTCAGTTGCTAAGCACAGGCACACAGGGAGCAGCTCCAGCGCTTCCTGACAGGGCTTGGGAGAGGGAAAGGAGAGGGAGAACCCCCCGGGTTTGTAAACACACAGACATTTCTGTGTATGCTGAGCCATCAGTGACAGAGTCTGGCGGTATCATACACAAACCGGCGTCCGCTGAGTTCACAAAGTCACAGATTATTTCCCTCCCTTCCTTTGCAACATTCCTGCCTCTGGGTTTCAGCAGCTCCAGCTGCTTGGGGAGCCCCGGGAAGCGGTGTCGAAGAAGCAGCAGGAGACACAGGAGACACAAGGACAGAACTGCTGCACCCAGCCCAGAGCGATCACTCCTCTCCACCAGCCTTGAACACCCAATCTGAACCTGAATTTAAACCTGAATTTGAGCCTGAATTTGAGCCTGAATTTGAACCCGAATTCAGCCCAGGGCAGCTCAGCAACAGAGATGAGCCCGACAGGAGTGTTTTGAGAAAAGCCAGAGGCTGCAGGTGTGTCCAGGTGTCGCCAGGACACAGGAGCAGAGCAGCTCATCCATGTGCTTGAAATCCAGGATTTTATCCAGATGCCACAAATCACCCACCCCCAGGATGTGCAGGAAGCTTCTTGAATAGCACCAGTGGAAATTCAGGATAAAGCCACAGTTTGAGGCCATTTCTTTCCACACCAACATTTTCCTTCTCCCCAGTCCGTTTCACCTGGCCTGGGTGTATTTATAGAGGATAATGTGAACCCCTTCCTGTTCTCCAGGACAAGTAAGAGCTGTGCTTTCACTCCTCTGGGATACACCTCCGATCATCCTCAACCCATCCCACTGGGAATTCTTCCTGTGCCAAGGACATCAGACCACTTTAATCCTTCCTACCAAGGCTCCTCTGTGCCTCACGAAAACTTCTATCAGCTCTTCCTCATCTCTGCTGGAAAACCCTTTGGAGTTGCCTACACATACACTGAAGCTTTCATGATTCACAACCCAGAGAATCCCGGGATTTTTCCAGATTGCTCTTGGATTCACAAGCTCTGTTTCAAACTCTGTGACTTTCACATTCCAAACAAACCTAAACAAATGGGTTTCCCAATGCTTCCCCCACTTCCAGCAGCCACTCGTTAACCATGCAGAGAACAGCAATTACCCACAGGAAGTCCACAGCTGCACAATCCCTGCTGGAACCAGGAATCCCGGGCCCACCAACCATCACTCGGAATCACCTGCTCAGCTCCAGGAGTACCACAGTCATCCCAGCATTCAGCCAGAACGGCCTCTTCTCCAGGGATGTCATTTCCTTTCCTCAAACCTTTCCCTTTCAGAATTGTCTCTTAATCAATTCTGACGGTTCCCTGAGCGCCGCCACTCCTCTCCACAGCCATTGTCAGCACATAATGAACCCCGGCACTTACGGAACTGCTTCCATCTCCAGAGCACTCCACAGGCATTAACCAATTAATGCAGATTCTGGTGCGAGGAACAGCCCCACTGGGAATTCCCAGCACTTCCCTCCACAGCCTCTCAGTTCCTCCAGTGCCCTTGGATCCCATCACAGAATCGCTGCATGGTTTGGATGGGAAGGGAGCTCAGAGCTCCTCTCCTCTGCACTTTTCCTGGCAAACCAAGAGTCACCCTCGAAAAAAATACGGTTTAAGGCATGGTTAAGGCACTGAGATGGGCGCTGGGAGGCCCTGACTGACCCTGGAATCACGGGAAGGTGTCAGAGACCAGGTGACCCCTTTGTGACAAATGCCACAAAACCCAACCCAAGCTCACAAACCCTTTTCAAAAGGCCCTTTGGAGCCCCAGCTTCACAAATATTTTATAACCCAAGAACTGCAGAGAGATGCTCTGGAGCATTCCCAACCCCACCCGAACTGTGCAGCAGCATTTCCCTTATAAACCCCCCCTGGGCAAGTCTCCACTTATTTAGGTATCTAAATATCCTTGAAAATCTTGCCCTGGGGGTCCGAGCCTCAATGAAAATGTTCAGCCTGATTCAAAACCTTCTGGAAATTTTACTTTTATTTTCTCTCGAAGAGGAACACAGCGAAGATTTCATTTTTTCTCACCTCCACTGCAGACATCTGTAAAAACGACACGGATCATCTCAACCCCCAACTGAAATTAAACTCAGAAAACAGAAGCTAATTTGATGACAAACTTTTTTCCCAGTGTCTGAAAATGGACTCCACTCACGAGCAGCATTTTTACTCCGTCTCATTTACAAGGTGCTAATTATTATCACCAAAACAAATTTTTCAATTTGTATTTCAATTATTTTGCAGTAAAATAATATTTGCATTTAAATGGTTTATCCAGGGGGCTCAAAGGCATTCCCATCTCGGGTGTTAGGATAATCTCAGAAAAGAAAATAAAAATGGAAGAAGGTGAAGTAAGGTTCAAGGTGAAAACCACCCCAAGTCTCAGCAGAGCCAAAATTAAAGAATTCCTCATGAAAATCTTTCATTATTGGTCTGCCCTTGTCACCAAACCTTGTCACTATGGAACACTTAAAACCAGCTCCAATTCCATTTGCCACTGGAGCTCTGTGCCCAGCTGTCAAGTTCAATGTTCCCTCAAGGCCCACGGGAGATCTTGGGCTCCAAATCCCAGCTCCCTAATAATCTACAAGCCCTCAGCCCTTGGAATTCTCACAGTATCGACAGTTCCATCACTCCCCTGATGGAGAACTGATGGTTTCAGGAGAGCACAGTGGGGAGAGCTCCTTTACAAATAAACCTGCACTAAGCTCTGAGGGGGTTCCAAGGGGGTTTTTTTCCCCTCCCCACCACATTTTGGATTCTAACTTAGATTTTACACGTCAGTTAATTAACCTGGTTGCATTTCCATGCATTTTTTACTCCCTAAAAGCCCAGAAGTTACACAAGTCCCCTTTTGGTGCTTGCAGGGAGGCCACAGCCCGTTTTTAGCCCCCAGGGCTCAGAACAGGGACCCAGAGAAACTAAAAGAGAAGAATCCACTTCATCCACTGCCATCCCCAGCATCTTACACCTCCAGAGCTGAAGTAAGTTAAAAATACCACTCAGAACAAGCAGAGGCGCCACTTATTAAAAGCTCTTCACTCGTGCACCACAGTTCTCATCTCCCCACGCTCCGCAAAGTGAAATGTTCTGTGTGTTTACAAGAGCTCTGAGATCTTCCAACAAACCCCTCTGCCAGGCAATTGTATTACAACAGCTCACACTTGTGTGATTGGATTTGAATTACAAAAAGAGCCAAACAGAAGGCAATTTCTCCTGGGAATTTTTGTTAGGATATAAATCCAATTTTTACTTGATTCCGTTAACAGCACTTTCATATTCACTTCCTTTAAGTATTGCAGCACTTGATATTTATTACCTACTGCCTCCCTGTCACCTTGAGCAATCAATGAAAGTCACCTGGAGTTGACAGTACAGAGAAAAGTTAATAAATGAAAGTTAATAATTCACTTCACCCAGTGAGCCAAAAAAACAAGCCCGTCACATGCCCCAAACAATAACAGCCACAAAAGGCTCCTAACAGATTATCCGGAGAAAGAGTGAAACATTTCAATTACACCGAATTTTTCAGTCCATTTAGAGATGAATTTCACGTTTACAATGGCAAAACCTCAATTATTACTTCAGGGAATCCTGGAATGGTTTGGAAGGGATGGCAAAGATCATCCGTGGGCACTGAAAGCTGTGAGCTGTGTTCAACAAGAAAAGTCCCTCTGTCCAAACATAATTTGGTAACTGATGGATGCTCTCATAGCACAAAACCAGATTTTTTTTGTTCTGTTCTGACCCAATTTAGAAGAATTCTTGTGCCAGGCACTGATTTTCCATGACTTGTACAGTTTCTGCATCCTGTGACCTCTCCACCCCTGTCTAACCACCAGAGAAACCCAGAACTCCCTTCCATTAACATTACATTGTGTTTTATTTTTCTCTCGCCTCCTCCATCCATTCAAAACCTCATTTTCACCCACAGACATATTCCACTTCATCTCAGTTTTCAATCCCCAAAGCAGATCAATACCTTTCTTCTTCAATCTACATAGCTCTCAATCAAGGAGCTAACAGGGGGTGAATTGAATCGACTTGTTCGTTCAAATTGGGGATTTTTTGTCAAAAGTCTCATTTGTTAACTGCACTTCGTGCAAAAAAAGGCAAAAAACTCCCTGTAAGAGCCCTCAGCGTTGGACTCCTGGGCACAAAAAGGTCATCATTTGTTCTCTAATTTAAGATTGGGAAGTGCTCCCAGGAGGAACAAATGACAGAGCCTCCCCAAAGCCGGTATTTTAAATCCAGTGAAATGAACTTGCTCTTTTTAAATAAAATTAGTTAATTCAGATAGAAGAAGTCCAGGTGTTTACCAAGAGGTGACAACAGCAGGGACCTCGCCGGGCTGGTTTTTATACCTTAAATCTTGCCCAGGGTCAGAACCAGCCCTGCCTGTGCCACTGGAGAAGGGCCCCGGGTCTGTGAGACACCAGGGCAGGATCAGCCACAGGAATGGTTCGGGTGGGAACGACCTTAAATCTCATCCAGTCCCACACTTTCCACCATCCCAGGCTGCTCCAAGCCTCATCCAACCTGGCCTTGGACACTGCCAGGGATCCAGGGGCAGCACAGCTTCTCTGGGAATTCCATCCCGGCCCCTCCCCACCCTCACAGGGTGAGGATTTCCTCCTTTGTTATCAAGTCCAAGGAACTTCACTCCAAACCCACCCTGGGCTTTATCTCTGGGCTCTGCTGACAGCGTGGGGACAATTCCACAATTCCTTGTTCCCTCAGCACAGGAGCTCTGGTGGGGCTTTTCAGCCAGATTTTCAGTAAAGCACCTAGCAGAGCAGAGACATTCCAATCCAGCTGGTCTAGCACCCTCTGAAGAGCTGCAGGATGTGCAGGACAGGACACCAGAGCCTGCAGAGAGGGAAGGGGAGCCCTCAGAGAGGGCAGATTGTCCTTCTGGTCAGGCCAGGGCTGCTGCCCTCCAGGCTGAGCTAAACCCAACACTGGGAAGAAAGGCCCCACACCATGAGGGACAAACTCCCCATCCTTCAAACCCTTCATTACTCCAGCAGGTGGACCTTTTTTTAATATTAACAGCCCAAGTGGTGCTTAACTTTAATGCCAGCCCCTCGGGAATGCTGCTGACAGCTGCCCAGTGTCCAGGATCCGTGCCTGACCTTTCCCTAATGGAGACAAAACAACAATAGAGGGATATAAACAATATGCCGTGGGATGCAAGGAGCATCTTTAAAAATGGCATCGCCTTTGGAAAAGCACCAGCTCCATTATCCTTCTGCAGGATGGGATATTTTCCTCCCCTTTCCGGGAGGAAATGTGTTTTTCTGGGTGTTATTATTTGGCGGATAAAGGGGAAAGGAACACTGAATTGGGCCTTTGTCACAGGAGAAATGAGCTGCGATTTTCTGTACCCCCGACTTTAACAGCTCCCCACAGCCTCTGCAAGGTGCAGAGCCTCCTTTGCCAGCAGCAGGGAGAGGAGGGGAGAATCCTGCTGGGATTAATGGATTTAAAGATGTGGAGAGGGAGGACTGGGGACAGGATGTGACCCTGTGTAAGGCACTGCACCCCAGCACATCACTCCCCACTGCAAAGCTCCTCAGCAAACTTTCTGCGCCTAAAATCCTACTCCTCCTGATTTTTCAGGGAATAAACTCCACCTCAGGCCATACAACTCCAAAAGCAATGACATAAATGCCATCAAAAAAAATTCTTATTTCAAACTCTGCTTTCACTAAATTAACTACACAAAATATTGATAAAGTGCTGATAAATAACAGGAACCGTAACAAGGAAACAAGTTCTCCATTTGATCTCTGCCATCCTGCAGGCATTCATCTTCATAATTAATTAGATAATACTATTAGTACTGCACTATTTTTCCCCTCCGTAGACAAGAAGCTGGAGCTCACATAATTTAAGCAACTGCTTCAAAGGCAGAGTCTGTGGCAGGTTAAAATCAGAAGGTCCAGACCATCCTCTCTGCCAATCTCCTGCTTCGCTAAAGACCGGGATCCAATTCCCTGATGCTTCTGGCAAATTCTCCGTGCAAACCTCCTACCTTCCCATCTCATCTCTAGTGAGTACACTTTGCTTTTAAAATCTGCAGTCTTTGCATAAAACATGGATCTGAACATACAAAAACTGTAAAGGCAATTCTGTACGAATTACGGGAGCTGTGCAAATCCTTCCTGCAACAAATGGCGTGAGATTTCATTTCTGACTTCTTCTGACAATACTACTTGAAGTTCAGTAGCAGACAGACAACTTTCACCTCAAAATGTCATTCACAATTAATCCCAAATTGTACATGAAATGGTTGAATTCACTCCACGCAATCAAGGGAGAGAACCAAGAGCATGTAAAAGTTGTGCAGTTAATCAACCTCGTGCAATTTGTACCTGCTGAAAGCTCCTCACAAACATCCCAAGATCTCTCTCTGCAGCATAAATCTGTAAATCATTTTGCAAATTCTATTTATCCCTGTTTTAGGGATGGGGAAGGGAAGCAGAGTGAGTGAGGCTCACACCCTGAAGGATTCCCCAGTGCCCACAGCCACGGGAAGCAGCAGAACCGGGCTCTAACGACTCCTGCGAGTCGGGGGAGTGTGCAAATAACAGGAGAGCACTGAAGCAGCAAATCCCCAGTTGTGGTTAATTCTCTGCCTGTGATTAACTCATCTTTCTTGGCTATTCCAGCCCTTCTTGTACCTTCCAATGCAGCTGGGGCCGGGATTATCAGGCTGTGACCGTGCTTTGGTCTACACTGAAGTGACGACTGAGGAACAGGTAAAATGCTACACGGAAAGAAATGTAGGAGGCCCCAAGGCAGGTGGATGAAACCCAGATAAAGCCATTTCACCAGGACAGAACAGACTTCACATTCCAGAGGTCAGAGGAACAAACCTTCCCTTCCTTTTGTCTTAAAGGGTTCTGGACAAAGACACCTTTATTTGATATTCACTGTTGTTTTATCTGTCTTGAAACGGGAACCGCAGACATTTTGATAAATGGAGGGAAGAATTGTTCTGTTCCAGTGTAACCACTGTGAAATGCCTTTGCACAGACACAGCTCCGACCTCATCTGCAGCGGGAAGGCTTCTCAAAAACCACCTCAGGAGCAGCAGCATCACATTCCTGTGCTGGTGCTCAGCGTGGGATGACGCAGGAGTGACATCCAGGCTGCTCCTGGCTCTGCTGACGCCCTGCTGGGTGACCTTGGCCAGGCCTTCCTGCTCCTGCCTCTGCCTCCCACCCTCCCTGACTTCCAGCACCTCCTGGGGCACCCACTGCTCTGCCCAGGACTGAAACTGGAGCAGAAATGCCTTTGTACGTGGAGGGAAGGGGAAAACATTTGCCAGCAGGAAATGGGAAGCTGTAGATTTCCTTGTGGTTGGATGGAAAGAGGAGCTGCCTTCCGAGGACACCCACGATTAACAAAGGAAGAAGCCAAAATGCCAACGAGCGTTTGAGAATTTCTTTTGTGAGGACTTGGCTGCAGCTCCAGCCCTGCCCAGGTGGTGCCCACACAGACAAAGGTGGCTCTGGTGACACTGGTGGCCTTTCCCATGTGTTGTCCTGAGCCAAACCTGGCTTGACAAGCAGAATTCCAGCAGCACGGGAAGAAAGCCCCTCTGGGCTGCGATTTCCACCTCTTCCACAGTCCTCCAGCACTCAAGAATTACACACAATACTTGTTGATAGTTTAGACTGTTCTCTCTGCCACCTCCAGGTGTATCCAGGAGGAATTTCTGCATGGAAAGGGTGGTCAGGCACTGGAACTGCCCGGGAGGTGGTGGAGTCACATCCCTGGAGGTGTCCAAGGAAGGCCTGGACGTGGCACTCAGTGCTCTGCGCTGGGGACAAGGTGAGGACGGGGCACAGCTTGGGCTCAGTGGCCTTGGAGGGCTTTTCCAACCTCAGGGATTCCATGATTCCGAGTGTTTACACCTCACTGGACAGGTAATGACACTGCTGGTAACACCACATGTCACACACCAACACCACAGGCTGCACGGGTGTTTCTGCACCTGTTCCACTCCCTTCAACCCTCTACAAACCTTCATCCCCCAGTGCAGGCCACAGGTTCATTTCCCAGCGGATTTCTGCGGTCGACAATGGGGCAGGATTGGATTTTTTAATTACTCCCCTATCCCAGCCCTCCCTGGCAGCCACAGCTGCTCCAGGCCTCACGGTTACAAGATCCTCTTCCCGTGGAAGTCAGAGCATCACATCTCCTTACTCCACGATTTTTCTGACCCCTTGGGAATCACCAGCACCAGCAGGACTCTGACACAGCCCCCAGTTCTCTTTCCAACCATCAAACCAAGGTGTGCACTGAAAACCAGGGAGTTTATTCCCCCAGGTGATGCCTTGGAAGGACAGGAAATTACTGCAAGGAGCTGAGTCAGGGAATGCACCTGACACTGGGAAGAAAGAAGAAACACCACACAACCCGCTGTGGAGTCCCATTAAAAAAAGAGAGAAAACCACTCCAAAAACTCTCTTCCACTTTCATGCAAGGGAGGTGTAAAATAATTTCCATCCAAGCTCCCTGCAGTCTCCATTGTGGCTGTGTCCATGGAGCCAAGACACTGAAACAGTCGATTTGATTCCTTTAATCAATGGGATTGTCCCAATTACACATTAACCACCATTAACCACTGCAGAGCACAGAGGCAGCACAGAGATTTTGCAGATTCCTGCGCTGCATCCTGTTTACTGCAAGCAGAGAACATCCATTTCCATAACTGCTCTGTACCTCCCTCCCCCAGAAACGCTGTGTGAACACCGAGCCGTGGCTGCTGCCATCACTGGGTTCATCTCCATATCCCAGCTCCACCCAGTGCCATGGAAGTGCCTTCTCCTTGGAGCAGGAAATAACCTTGGAGTTGCACTGAAATCACCTCACAGCAAGGAGCCTCAGGTTCCTTGGTGGAGAACTGAGGGATAAACCAGGGAAAGCCACGTTGTGGTCAAGGCTGAGCTGCCAGCGTTTGCTGCTCTGCCCCAAACTCCCCAAACAACCCCGTGCAAGTCACTCCATGAAGCAATGAGTTATTCCATGGAGTGGGCTGGGCTGGAAGGAACCCCAGGAGATCGGGTTGAGTCATTTGTTAGGGATTTGTCTCTGCTCTCAGGGGTTGCAGAGACACCGGGTGGGATCAGAGCCTCACCTGGGCTCCGGCCCTGCAAGATCTCCAGGACAAGGATGGAGCACACGCTGCAGCTCTCGCTAAACAGACTTCAGGGAAACATTTCAGTGAGCAGTGAGAATTAAAATACTGACCTGGCCCATAAATCCTCAGTTACCAGGCAGGACGGATGGTTCCCACCTCTTCCCGGGTGGAGCAAGAAGCCTCACCTGGTTTGACTCCCCTTAAAGCCTTATTCCCTTTCCCTTCCCATCGTTCCTCACTGGATTTAGAGACAATCAATGGGATTCCACCACCTCTGACATTTTTGGCTGCTGTGTACATCAAGAAGACAGCTCAATGCTGCACTCAACAATTCCGGCAGTACAGAATCTTTACTACTTAATCATTCCTTTTTTTTGTAGCCCTTAAAGCCTTATCTCTCCCCTTCCATTTGAATTTGCTCTATTTTCTGTTGGAAAAAAAAAGCCTAATTTAAATTTAGGCCTATTCATGGTGTTTCTGAACCTGCCAATGCCTAGAAACATGGAGGAGAGTAAAGAAGTATTATGTAAAATCCACTCAGCTAAACAGAGCTTTGTTATAATTTCACTAAAGCCTATGAAAAATTACTCCAGCCCTGTGTCTCAGGATACTCGTGATAAAACTGGAGTTAAAAAGACTTTTCTCGCAATGCTATGGGCTCAAAACCAGTTAAGGCTGCCTGACCTTGCCCCCAACTAACCCTCAAACATTATCATAACAATTTCCTCTGGTCAAGATCCAGGCCAAATTCTGGCAGGGGTTGGGGGGCAGCAGCAGGAACAGAAGCACAGCTGTGAAATTTGGCATTTCCCAACCAGCTGGGCTCTCGGAAACCGGAGAAGGGCAGCAGCACCACGCAGTAATTCCACGGCTGGAAATCCCTGGAGTGCTGGTGGAAGTGGCTGACAGCGGCCCGGGGGGGTGAGGAACCATGCCCTGGATGCAGAGCAGGGAGGGATGCTCAGCTCTGACAGGAACACACATCCCCTACAGCACTGACATCCCCTGAACAGCTCGGCCACACCTGGAGCCCGAATCCATCCACGGGCTCCGGGGCAGGCTGCCTGGATCCCGCTCCCCACAGCCATCCCGGTGTCTGACAGGAGCTCCCGACGAGCAGCAAGCAGCCACCTCTGCTCCCTGCAGCTGGCGCAGCTGGGAGCCGGCAGCAGCGAGATCCAGCATTTCCCCGGGATCCAGCATTTCCCCGGGATCCAGCATTTCCCTGGGAGGCATCCTAGGGACAGGCACAGCTCAGTGGGAAGGAACGCTGGGACTTCGATGTTCTTCAGCTGCACTCAGCAGCCACAGGGAAAAAAAACCCAGAGTGACAGGCAAGGAACAACTGCCAGCACAGGGAAATTGCCCCAAACGACGGGATCGGTACCAGGAACGGGAAGGCAGAGGGTGGGATGGGCAGTGCTGGGCTAACGATGGATTCCGGGACCTTAAAGGTCTTTTCCAATCGAAATGGTTCTGAACTGTGAGCCAAACATGCCAAGCTTGCAGCAGAGCCCTGGCCACAGCTCAGCAAGGGCTCCTCTTCCCCCCTCATTCTGGGCACACACTTCCATGGGGAAACGTGCGGGATGTGGATGTTCCTCGCTGGGAACTCGCAAGTGGGGGTTTAAGACAAGAGAAGAAAATAAAGAGATGATTTACAGCATAAATGCACCCTGGGGTGGTGCAGCCCCCTCCCCTGGGCTCACTCTGGGCTCAGGAAAGCTCGTTAGGCCTCAGTGCTGATTAACGGGAGCTGGGCAGGCGGCTCCCCTGCAGCTCATCAGAGACCCCTCTGCTCCCACAGCTCCTGGTCCCTCACAAGCTGCTCTTTTCTCACCAACAGCCTCGAGACTTTGTCTGTCTGAACAACAGAAGGAGTGGAATCATACTTTAGTTACTGGACTTCTGAGGAGAATTCCCCCAGACCACCTCGGATGGATGCACAGGTGCTCTCTAAGCTACGTTTATCTGCAGCAGGACCACACAACATCACCTTCCACAAGCAAGGATGGCTCACGGATGGATCCAAAACATCCTTAACAGGGACTAAAGGGGCTCTCATTTCGACAGGGTGCTGAAATGAGAAGCACACTGAGGGTATGAACCCCCTTTACACACGGCTGTAAGTTGTGCTCTTTAAAACAGGAATCTGGATTGTTTTTCCTACATCCCATTCCGTGTTCTGTGTGCCTCTGGACAGACCAGGTCTCCAGCTCAGGTCTTTAATGTAAGTTTGATTCAGAACCACCAGATTTACTGACTGCACCTCCTACCGAACCTTCTCCTCACATTTCTAACACTGGTCCACACCTAATTAAAAACGTGGGACAACAGGGAGTGTTCCTTAACCCCTCGTGGTGCCCCAGGGGGTTGGAATTTTCAGTGCAGGTTGAGATCTCTGCAATGAAACCTCCCCTGCCCTCTGTTCCTGCCCACACCTTAAATTCATAAACAAAATCCATTAACAGCTTCCTGCTCCTCCACTCTTCAGAAGAAAAGTCTGGTAAAAACTGTTTTCCATGGAGAAAAGAGAAAATTACAGAGGTTTGAATTGATGAGATGATGTTTCAAGCTGGTGCATCCTCCCTTAACCCAGTACCAAGCAAGGTGCTGACTAATAAGGCACAGTGTGTAAATAATGGTGTCAAGACCCTTTTATAATAGGCCATTAAAATGTGTTTTATCCGTGTTTATCCACACACACAGGGCCTACGCAAGCCCCAAATGCACCTTCCAGTGCTGGAGCACAGCTGATTCCCCAGACAGGAGCAGAAAGGAGTCAGCAGCACTGCTGTGCCCACCTGACTGACAATCAATACACAGAATTCCAGAATCATCACACTTGAGAGGCCAAGCAGGGATCACCATCAACCACAGCCAAAGGCAAATCCAGTGCCCTCTGCCCATCTTATCCCTGTGAAACCGTCACTGCACCCCTAAAACTGAAAGGGGAACCACACAAACCACTTCCTCTCCCCCTTCCATACCCACAGTAAACTTCCCATCCCCAAGCACCACCTTCCCTCCAGTTCCAGCTCCGTCCTTTCCCCAGGGGAAGCTCCGTTATCCTGCCCTCGGACACGGCAGCACCTGAAGGCCCCACACACCCTGTGCCGGTTTTCAGAAGGCCATTTCTGGGCAGCAGGACTGCAGACACGGCCCAGCTGATGCGATGGGAGCAGCGTTTCTCCCCCTTTTTGTGCCTAACTCCTCGCTGACAGCTCCACACACACGGCTCTGCTGCCACACTATGGGAACTCCTGGCTACTGCTCCCCACACAGCGCCGGCAACCGGAGAGCTCGGAGCTCTTGGAACTTTGTTCCACAGGGGTTCGGGATTCAGCCCAGGCTGAGCTGATTTCCCGGGGTTACACCCCAAACCCACCGTGGAGCCTGCAAAGGGCGGGTGCCTCCCCTCCCTCCGTGCGCGTCCCTGCGTACCCAGCACCAGACGCTGACGCCGAAGTTGCTTACACAAAACCATCGTTGCTGGGGTTTCAGAATCTAAAGAGAGGACTTATTGATCAATGCCTCTGGCTCTGATGCAGATGAAAAAACATCTGAGGTCTAAAAAGCTTTCGCAGGTCTTCTGTTCACAAAGCAAAACAACCCAGAGCATCAACCTCTGGCTGAAGGATCCAGAACAGAGAGCTCTAAATGCAGACAGGAGGAACCAGGGGCCTGAGAAGAAAGGATTAAATGCTCAGCAAGGTACAGAGTGAAGCCTGGAAGATCCAGTATGAATAAGCCACAGACAGCTCAGAAGAAGAAAAAAAGCTGTAAGCCCCTGATAGTGTAAATCTGAGATTTAGGTATCTCTCCATCAGTCTGCTCGTATGAGGAAAGCTCAGCAGAAGCTGCTGGAATGGTTTTCCTCTGTGCACAGGCTGAATGTTCGTGCTGAAGAAATGAAAAATAGTCACCAGAATAAATACTCAGCCTTTACTAGGACCTGTAGGTTCTCTGGGTGGGTTTACAGCCTTTCCTAACAGATCCTCCCAGTCAGCAAAACTGTTCAGCTCCACTGCAAGAGTGCTCAGGAGGAGCAGTTAATCCTCATCCCCGAGCCCCTGAAAGGAAACCTGCCTTACATAATAAAATCGGTGTTGCATTCCAGATAAAGTTCTTCCCCCCAAAAAACCCCCCCCAAAGCCAAGGAGCTTTCATACACATCAACACCCAAACACACATTCCTCCAGCCTAGGATACAGCAGACAAGACAACGTTACTTGGAAACTCTTGGAAATCGGGGCACTGCACAGTGTGGAGAGCAGCCACTGCCAGCACTCGGCTCTCCCACTCTTCCCCCTCCTACACACACAGAAGGACAGTCCCTAAATATTTGCTGTTTACACCAGAAATAAACTTCAGTCCCTGGATCTGCTTTGGCTACAAGGGCAGCTGCGGAAATGAGGTAGGAGACACAAGCAAACTGCCCCCAAATTCAAGCCTTCCTCAGCTTTCAAGCCCGAACATGCATATTTCATAAAAACCAGGATGCTGAGGCCAAGGAGCTCATATATAAGAGATATTCAACTGGGAAGGCAGGAGGAAAAGGAGGAAAGTGCTTCCATCTTCATGCAAGGCATCCAAAAATCTGTTTTATCAGCTGTGGGCAAGCAGCAGGGTAGTGAAATCCTGAATTAAGATGCCAGGGAAAGACAGAGGGGAAAGCGGTGCTGGCATTTTTCACAGTCATCCTGCACATCACCAGCGCCTGTGCCCAAACCTGACCCACCGGGGAAGGGGGATGAGATCATAGAAAGCCACCCTTTATCTTTATCACCCTTTATCCCCGCAGCGCTTAAAAAATTGTTGCTCCCGAAGGATGCAGCTCCAAAGGTCTGAATCAAACACCCTCGGTGCCGTGCCCAAGATGCCAGGGCAGCGTGTGCCCACATCCCAGTGCCATCCCCCCAGTGCCATCCCCCCCAGTGCCATCACCCCGTGCCACACACCCCAGTGCCCACACGCCCCAGTGCCATCACCCCAGTGCCATCACCCCGGTGCCATCACCCCGGTGCCACACACCCCGGGTGCCACACACCCCAGTGCCATCACCCCAGCGCCACACACCCCGCACCCCCCTTCCCACGCGGGGGAACAACGCCGCTCCTTTCATCCCAGGAGCTGGGGATGGGTAACAAATGCTCCTGCAGAAGTTGCCCACAGCACTCACCCATCGCCGATCCAGCCAGCAGCCCCAGCGAGAGCAGCAGCGCCCGGCTCCAGGCGCTCCCCTCCGCCGTCATGAGAGCCACGATCCCCAATTTCCACCAGTGCCTTCCGAAGCCGCAGCTGCATCCCGGCTGGTCCCATCCCAAGGAAGGTTGCATGTCAAAGGGCAGCAGCAGGAGTGGGGCGTGCTGGGGGTCTGCCGGTCGCTGCTGTTGGGGTTTTCCCCGTTTTTTCCTTCCCCTTGGCGATTGGGATAGTCCTCGGCTCGGCTGGATGAAGAGGAGAAAGGAAGGAGGAGGGGGGAGGTGGGGGGGAAGCGGGTCAGGCTTGTGATTTTTTTTTTTTTTTTCCCTTAATTTTTTCAGCCCAGGAGGAAAAAAAAAAAAAAATCCCACCGCATGGAAGGCTCTGAGCTTCTGCAGCTGGAATGAACCAAGTGTGGCAGCAGCTCGGGGAGAGGAGAGGCAAGGAGAGGGAAGGCGAGGAGAGGAGAGGAGAGGAGAGGAGAAGAGAGGAGAGCAGGGGAGGGCTGGCGCGTCCCTCCCGGTGGCTGTCTCAGAGCCAGCTCCTCGGCAGCAGCACCACCAGCACCACGCAGCCCTCAGGGATTTATACTTTTTTTATTAAGCCACTTGATTAATCGTTCCCGGAGCTTTGTTCCCTCTCTCGATGGGGTGCTGTGGCAGGGGGATGCTGTGCAGCCTCCACACGGAGCTGCCTCGGGGGTGCTCCCCCAAACCCGGCACCAGCCTCCCACCAGCACCAAACCCCACAGACCGGGCTCCGGCAGGGTGTTTATTTTTGACACTACAGGTTTCCTGATAAGGAACGAGCCCCCCAGCCCCCATTTCTCTCTCTCTCACACACATCTCTGTTATTCAGACACCCCCNTGCACACACAGATCACGACAGACCCCCCCGCCCTCCCTTTTCCCTGTCTGTGGCTTGTCCTCGCAGCACGGCTCCCAGCAACAGAGCGGTCCCCTGATGCTGGTGGGACTGGTCCAGAGGCATCCTGGAGGTGGGAAAGGCTGTGCCCCCTCCCCCGAGCCAACAGGCAGCTCCTGCCCTTGGCAGGGCTGGCAGAGCCCCGTTTTTCCCCCACCAGCACCACCAGCACCACCTCCCCTTGTTTTTGTTTTAACATCTCCCGGTACGCTTGTCCCTGGAGCTGCAGGCAAGATAGGGAAAAGGGAGGGAGGAATGGGAATGCAGCCACTTAACGCCACATTCGGGAACTTCATTATCTTGCTAATGATGCTCAGATCCAGGGACAAGGAAAACAACTCGAACATGACACCAGAGCTTAAGGAAATAAATAAATAACGAAGAAAAAGGCACTCTGGAACGCTCGAGCATCCTCCCCCTCCTCCCTCCTCGGCAAGCACCGACTTCACGTTCGTGACAGGCTCGGAGCTGCCCCTCTCCCACAGCCCTGTGGAACAGGGGGTGTTTGCCGGCCCGACATCCCCCTCTCCAGCCCTGTCATCCCCCTTTTCCCCCGTCCATCCCCGTTTCCCCCGCTCCCCCCGGGATGCGAGGGAGGCGCGGCCGGGCCGCTGCCCCCGGTCCCCACACCGGGCCCGGGCCGCTGCCCCCGCCTGTGCCGGGGCCACATCGGGGGCTCCCCTGGCCACCCATCCCCCTGCTCCCCCGGCTCTGCATTTGCTGCGGTTTCTCGCTGCAAAACCCCCTTCTTCGGCCGTGTTCCGGTTGCCTTGAATGAGCTTATTTGACAGCTAAAAAACAAATTATATCGAGCGCTCGCCGCTCTGTCCCTCCACCCTGGGATCAATCCTCCTTCTCTCTCCCTCTCCCTCCGTCCCCTCTGCATTTCAATCCTCGCACTGCCTACACCGGGAGCCGCTGCCAAGAGCCAAGGCAACCAGGGCTGGCACATGAAAGAGTTGCTTTATGCCTGTGTAAGCTGCAGCATCAATTCAAACAGCCCCGATTGTGTGAAGGCACGGCTCCCCCAGGGAAAGCTCCGGGGACAGGGGGCCACAGCTCCGTGCGCTGGGGTCCCCTCCCTGCCCAGCGATGCCCCCCAGCCCCGTGCTGCACCCAGCTGAGGCTGTGCCGGGGCTGCTGCAGGGCAGAGGCTGAGCCAAGAGCCCTGCATGCACCAGCAACAATCCACAGGCATAAAAAAGGCACCGAGGAGCCACAGTCCCACTTTATTCCCGGGCAATCGGCTCACAGCGATTTCAAATCCAGGGGTTCCTCCCGGGTAGGTTTGCGTCGCAAAAAACCACGGAGGTTTAGGGCTGAACTCTCTCCAAAATAATTACGAAAAAATTTCTGCGTTTATTCACGGGATGGACAGTTGCGATGAGCACGGCACAAACCGTCCCCGCCATCCCCAGCTCCTCCGATCACAGCAGCCCCAGCGAGGGATGCGCTGCTGCTTCCCAGCCCGTCTCCAACCCCGAGCACTCACTTCGCGTCTCACCTTGCGAAATCACCTCTCACTAAACACAGAGATCCTGTCTGCCGTGCGAGCGCCCACCGGGACACAAATCCTGCTCTGCACTGCCACCCGCAGCCGGAGCCGGGCTGCAATGGCACATTCCCCGCAGCTATTATCCTGCTTTTCCACGTCCCGCTTGTCCCTCGCCCCCCGCCAAAACCCTGCTCTGCTTCCTTCGAATGGACAACAGCAGCGTCCCCAAATTCCGGGTGCTGCACGCCTCTGTAGGGCGGATTTTGGGAGGAAATCCTTCCCTGTGAGGCCCTGGCACAGGGAATGTGTGGCTGCCCCATCCCTGGCAGTGTCCAAGGCCAGGCGGGACGGGGCTTGGAGCACCCTGGGATAGGGAAAGGTGTCCCTGCCCGTGGTACGGGGTGGGATGAGACGAGCTAATTTAAGATTCCTTCCCATCCAAACCATTCCATGATCCCACACCTTTCCCAAGGTGTTTCACCTGTTGAAATGAAGCCTGAGGCACGGGGTACATCCTCCTCCTAATGAGGCAAATCATTCCCGCTTTTTTTCCACCACAACCAGTTTTCTTTGGGAAAAGTGTGTGTCCCATGAAACCCGACTACTTCAAATTCTGAAGCACCCTAAGCAGCTGCTGCATTCGCTTCCCCACAACATTTAAAGGAAAACAACCATAGACACATCAAAATATTTACAGGAAGAAGCGAAAGCGGCATTCAAAGGAGCAAAATTGAAAATTAAAGTGTTATAGGGAAGCTACTGTAAACAGCTGATCTTCACAAAGAAAAGCTGAATTTAGCACAAAAATTTATGCCAAATCATGTTTCGCAGGACAAATAATGGGGAGAGAGGGAAGGATGCTCTTCGCATTAATAGGATAATATTTACTGTGTGCTCCCGAAATAGAAAAAGTAAAATTGACAAATCCAGCTCACAGTGAACAAGGATTAACACGTGTCCAGTTCTGAAAGTCCCAACAGAACATCCTGCAAACCTGGCCCATCCTGCTTGGGACATGGAAGTGTTAACTGATATTTCATCTTCCAAAAAATAACTTCACAGATGAGGAAATGGAGAATTTTCCAGATGAAGCCATGGAGGAACAGAAGGGGAAGGCTGCAGCCTGTGAAGCCACCAGACAGGAATTCCTTTGAGAAAATGGGGCAGAAAGTTGTTTCTGTACTCAGAAATAGTCTAACAATGTTCTATTTTCATACCCACGGTACAAATCTGTTGAGGTTTTTATTACAGAGAAAATCTCTGTTCTTTAAAAATAGAGGGGAACCAGCATCCCACTAATTACAGTGAGCCTATGATTAGAGATAATTAGATACATTTACAATTTAGAATTTCCTAACTTTAGCTGTTTATGAACCATAGATGTGCCCATAGTGTGTGCACAGAGCATCAGTCATTCCCTCCAGCTAAGAAGAGTAAATTGATAACACATTGAATTATTGAACATGGCAGGAGCAAACTGGAATTTAAATGGGTGTTTGGAGGAGGGAACCACAAGAATTGGGATTTGGAGCAGGTGACCACCGCAGGCATGTGGATGTGTGGTGAAGGAACAGCAACTGTTCATTCCTGCTGGAAGGTCTCACAGGAGCCTGGGGCGTTTGGAGGGGCATCACTGCAGTATTTGCTCTGTGGTGATGCCCAGTCCAGGACTGGAAACTGCTGGAATGGCCTTTTCCACCCAGGAGTTGTCACGTTCCATGTCAGGGGCTGCTATCCCACTTCTCTCTAACACCCAGTCCAGGGTCTTCCTCCTGCTGAGATGGAGCAGACACAGGAAGCTCATGGCCATGGAGAACTGGGATTGTCCAGCCTGGAGAGGAGAAGCTCTGGGGGGACCTAATTGTGGCCTTCCAGGACCTGAGGGGCACAAGAAGAAAGATGGAAAGGGACTATTGACAAGGGATCACAGGGAATGGCTTCAAACTGGAAAAGGGGAGATTTTGGGTGGGATATTGGGAAGGAATTGTTCCCTGGGAGAGTGGGCAGGCCCTGGCACAGGGTGCCCAGAGAAGCTGTGGCTGCCCCTGGATCCCTGGCAGTGCCCAAGGCCAGGTTGGACGGGGCTTGGAGCACCCTGGGACAGTGGGAGGTGCCCCTGCCCATGGCAGGGGGGGGTGCTGGATGGGCTTTAAGGTCCCTTCCCACCCAAACCAGTCTGGGATTCTGTGGCTGACACATTCCTTGAAGCATCTGAGGATGGACAAAACCCCTGGAGCACGTCCAGACCTCCTGTCCAGGTTTCTGGACTGAATTTCTCAGTCTGGAGGTGTAAGACACAATCAAATGATTCTCCTTTGCAGTGTCCTCATCTCAGAGAGTCCTGAGCTTTGGGCAAAGGGTTTGGTTCTATCCCTACAATCTAATTTGGTCTCACAGCTCAGGAAATTGCAGGTCAGAGTTGCATGGCCCTCCAAGGGGATTTCACTGCTAATTCCCAAGTTTTGGGGGCTGTGTTACACAACTATAGCCTGGAAAAGTAACTTATCTGAAATAGATTTTGTTTACAGGCAAAGCATGTCCTCCTAATTGCAAACATCCCAGAGATTAATGAAGAAATTGCATGTTTATTAATACCTTTAACCTTGTTTTGTTTTACAGGAACTCCTGCAACACTGGATAAAAGTAATTAAATATAATTCAAGTACTTCAGATTTTCAACTACATTAATTCATAGCAGCGGCCAAGGCTGAGCTTCCCTCCTTCCATCTTCCAGTTTTCCCAACCACTGAAACTTTCCACTCTTCCAGGGAACAAAACAGACCCAAGTTTTGTGAGGAGGGAGCAGAACACCCCCCGGACTCGGGGCACAATACCGAGAGCTGCTTTCTGAGCTGTAAAAAACCAAATTAAGGAAGCGGATTGTTGTCCTACAAGTTATGGATAAGTGGCTTATGGGATAGAGAGGAAAAGCTCATCCTTCCCTCCGGATCATCTTCCCAGAAAATGTAAAAATAAAACCCCAGAAATGGATAAAGGCTCCTAAGAGCTCCATTATTAGGGAGAGAAAGAAGTAATTTGGAAGTTTGATGCAGTCCCCTGAAGCTTGACTGAATTCCTGGGTTAAGTTCCTGGAGAAGCTGCAGGGACAAACAAACTCCTCTGCCA
The DNA here is from genome assembly GCA_013399875.1 of Gymnorhina tibicen. Lineage (NCBI taxonomy): Eukaryota > Metazoa > Chordata > Aves > Passeriformes > Artamidae > Gymnorhina > Gymnorhina tibicen. Next base: position 325,512 of record VXAZ01002122.1, on the reverse strand, counting down.
GTGAGAGCCATGCAAAATTTTAAGGGAATTCAGTTTTCCTGTCCTGGTACTGTGAGGAAAAGCTGCTATTTATCAAAGTCCCAGGGTCCTATAAGGACTTCATGTTTTCCCCAAAGTGAACATTTCCATCTCGAATAATCCCCTATGATTTATAGGGTGAGAAACAGCTGGATGACAATTCATCCGAAGTAAATTTTTTAAGGATGACAGAATAAGAAGGGGGCTTTTTTTTTTTTTTTTTT
>VXAZ01002122.1:289671-325227 GCA_013399875.1 Gymnorhina tibicen | reverse complement strand
TGTTTTTTTTTTTTTTTTTTTTTTTTGGTACTGGAAGATGGAGACAAATAATAAAAATGTTTTATTTATGAAAAATGCCTGAGCTGCTCAGAATTGAGTGCTGGTGCAATAAAGATGGTTGATAGAAGAGAGACTTGGCTGCGAATTTCAGAGATAGGGACTTTATTTGTGTGTTCCCAGGGAGATTAACACAAAACGCTCAATGCCTGGGTGGTGCACGACTCGCTCCTCCCTTATTCCCTCCAACTCCTGTTAACCCAGAGGGCAACCCGAGTCTTAATAGTGAAGACCAAGCCATAAAGCTTGGATGTGGAATCCTGCTCAATTATATCCTCTTGGGAATTTCAAGGCTCTGAGTTTGACCACAACCCCTGCAGAGCAGCTTTGCTTCCTCCCGTGGAGGCTGGGGCTGCTCTGTTTCAGCCACTTGGCTGGGTCAGAGGTACCAGACTGATTAAATGAGATTTTACAGCCTCTGGGAGCCCCGTCACAACAAATCACCACAAAACTCTCGCCCAGCCTCAACACCAGTGACTCAGGGCAGTGACAGAGATCTGAGTGTGTGTTCCGCCCAGCGCCACTGAGTCAGCCCGCTCCAAAATTCACATTTAGGCTTGGCTTAGGAGGATGCTGCACTCGTGCAAGTTAAAATGGGAATTAACTCTTCAGAGCTGGGAAAACCTGGGTGTTCCCAAGTTACAGGTCCTACAGAAGGTGGAGAACCTTCGCTCCTGGAGGATCAAATGTGCTTCACCTCTGCAGGCAAAGCGCCTCCTAAGAGGACAGGCTTCAATGCGGTCGTAAGTCAAGCAAAAGCTGGAGCATCCTTCTGGTGGGATGGGGCTTGGAGCAGCCTGGGATAGTGGGAGGTGTCCCTGCCCACGGCAGGGGTGGAATGAGATGAGCTTTAATGTCCCTTGTACCCCAAACCACTCTGTGACTCACTGAGCTTTAGATTTAGTCCCTGATACACCAACACGAGATTTGTTCTCTCCTCCCGTGCTTAAAAAATTCAGCTCTTCCTCCCCTTTTAATCCCATTTATGTAAATACAACAATGTCACGGTGTAGCCCGAGCTGGAGCTAGTAGGAAACTCACCGAGTCTGTTTACTCTGGTGAGGTTGATAAACAATCTCGCAGCGATCCTCCAGGTGACATTCTGCACATTAGAACTCCTTTGCTCCTCGCTGCTCCTCTCTCCACACTGCATCAACATCTATTTTGGGTTACCCAGATGGCTGAGGTGCTCTAGGACAATTTATAAGGAGGAATTCATGTCTTGGCAAGATGTGCCCACTGGCCCCTTTTTTTCCTCCACACGCGGCTGCGAGCCAAAATTTCAACTAAGATAAATTAGACAAGCAATTAGGAACCTCCAGTGTTGCCACAAAGCATCAACATTCCTCACCCTCCTCGCCTTGTGGGGGACAGGGGGTGACATCAACCAAACTGAAAGGCTGCGGAAGGAACACCAAGGCAGCCAGGAGGAATCCCAGCTCCCAAACTCCCACCAGCACCAGCACCAACGGCCTCAGAGCCCCAGTGCACCCCAAACCTGGGAAGATGAGAGGGGGGACACCAGTAAAGAGCCCACCTGTCCCAGCCCATCCCTGGGAGTGTCCCAGGCCAGGCTGGAGCAACCTGGGATAGTGCCAGGTGTCCCAGCCCATGGCAGGGGTGGCACTGGATGGGATTGAAGGTCTCTTCCAACCCAAACCATTCCGTGATTTCATCGACATTTAATTTCTTAGAGACAAGCAGCCTGAACTGGATCTATCCCTGGGGTATGTTCAGCCGGAAATCAGGGATATGAGGATCAGCCAAGCTCCCTCCAGGCCGTGTAAGGAATGACACTGGAGGAGCATTAAGGCACAAGGAGTCTAAACCAGAGCTCTGCCTCAGTCAGGAACACTGGCATGCCAAGGCAGGGTTACACAGGTTCTCTCCCCAGAATTCCTGCCTTGCTTCACCAGGATTACCTGGTTTCTCTCCCCAGAATTCCTGCCTTGCTTCACCAGGATTACCTGGTTTCTCTCCTCAGAATTCCTGCTTTATTTCAGCAGGATTACCTGGTTTCTCTCCTCAGAATTCCTGCTTTGTTTCAGCAGGATTCCATGGTTTCTCTCCTCAGAATTCCTGCCTTGTTTCCAGCACAGGATTACAGGGGCTCCCCACCCAGAATTCCTGCCCTGTTTCACCAGTTCTCTTCCCAGAACTCCTGCCCTGTTTCACCAGGATTACAGGGGGTCTCCACCCAGAATTCCTGCCCTTTTTTCACCGGGATTACAGGGGTTCTCTCCCCAGAATTCCTGCCTTGTTTTGGCAGGATTACACAGGTTCTCTTCCCAGAATTCCTGCCCTGTTTCACCAGGATTACAGGGGTTCTCTCCCCAGAATTCCTGCCTTGTTTTGGCAGGATTACACAGGTTCTCTTCCCAGAATTCCTACCCTTTTTCAGCAGGATAACATGGATTTTCTACCCAAAATTCCTGCCCTATTTCACCAGGATTACATGGCTTCTCCACCCAGAATTCCTGCCCTGTTTCACCAGGATTACAGGGGTTCTCCACCCAGAATTCCTGCCCCATTTCAGCGGGATTACAGGGCTTCCCTGCCCAGGATTCCTGCCTTATGTCGGCAGGATTGTATGGTTTCTTTACCCAGAATTCCTGCCTTGTTTCCAGCACAGGATTACAGCAGTTCACCCAAAATTCCCACCCTGTTTCAGCAGGATTACAGGGGTTCTCCACCCAGAATTCCTGCCTTATTTCGGCAGGATTACAGGGGTTCTCCACCCAGAATTCCTGCCTTATTTCAGCAGGATTACACGACTTCTCTACTCAGAACTCCTGCCTTGCTTGCAGCACAGGATTACATGGGTTTTCCACCCAAAATTCCTGTCTTGTTTTGGCAGGATTACATGGCTTCTCCACTCAGAATTCTTGCCCTGTTTCCAGCATGGGATTAAAGACACCAAATGAAGAGCCTCATCAATTTTTTTTCCTTTTTTCCCCATTATCCACCTCATGGCTGTGCTCCCACATGGACCTACAGGAGGATTCCAGTTTGCAGCAGCTTTTTACTCATACCTGGAAATGTGCAGTTCCAGCCTTTCCCAACACATTTCTCCCAAACCTCTGTAAGAGACAGGAAAGAGAAATCACCCCCATTTTACAAAATAAAAAGCTGAATTCTGGGAAATGAGAACTCAAAGGCTTCATCCATCCATTTTAAGGGCACAAACCACAGGAAAATAAATTCTCAGGGACACAAACCAGGATCTGGAGGGCACAAAAGTCACAAAACTTTTCCTCTACCTTGACCAATTCCCAAACTCCCTCTCAGTGCATTCCATCACTACTGGATGTCACATGAAGCTCCCTGGGCAAATCCTCATTTCTTTCCTAGCTCATTGCTGAATTTTCCCCAAGATTCTCTTGCAGGATCCGTTCCCCCACTGTGGCTGCTCCACAGTTCCTTTGAAAAATAACTTTACAGAGCAAAATGATTATTTACTTACCGTTTTCCAACCCAAAACTTGGATCAGCATTTCCTTTGGCTCAAACCAGGTCCGTTCTGCCCCACTAAATTCCCATTTTCTTTAAGTGGAGTGGAAGCTTGGACTTTCCTCCTGTTCAACGCACTGCCTGTTTTCCTCCAATATTCCTAACACAATTAGCATAACAAGATAAAGGAATCATCAAGTCCTTTCCCATTTTTCTTCCTTTATAAAAGGACTGATGACAAACTGGGAATCAGGATCTGGATTGAATTACATTTGCCACAAAAGAGTTCATTAAGTAATAGTACATAATAAAAATCATCTGTCAGCTTGAGGGATTGACCAAATCCACTTAAGGAAACAGCTGGTTATTTTCTGGAGCATTCCAGAGCCAACGGTCAATATGTGCAAGGAGAAAGAGCGGGACACAGGGAAACAAGGAATAGGTCAGATTTGGAATGCTAGGAAAGTCTCTGGGATTTCCTGCACAGCTGGGCAGGACCGAAGGTGAGAGTTTGCCCACGGCTGCCCAACTTCTCCCCGATTTTTGTGGTGGCAGCAGCTCCTTCCACCAGGAAAAGGATCACAGGGCTCAGGGTGTGACAGACCTGAGATGTTTCAACAGCTGGAGGATCATAAATCATGGAATAGAATCCCAGGATCACTGAGGCTGGAAAAGAGTTCCAAGGTCATCACGCCCAGCCTGTGCCCAATGCCCACCTTGTCCCCAGCCCAGAGCGCGGAGTGCCACCTCCAGGCATTCCCTGGATATCTCCAGGGATGGGCACTCCAAACCTCCCTGGGCAGCCCTTCCAATGTCTGACCACCCTTTCCACGAAGGAATTTCCCCCCAAACCCAGTCCAAACCTCTCCTGGGATACCTTGGGGCCACCTCCTTGCCAACACCAGGGGAGCTGAATTTCTCTCTCACTCCAACACACGGAGGGGTCCATGACAACGATGGGAACAGGGTCCCATTTCCTGTCCCCAGTGTCCATGCACGAAGCTAAAGCTGCCCCAGCACATCCCAACACAGAACCATCCCTGTCCCAGCCTTTCCAGCCAGGAAACCCAAATGGAAAAGTGCTTCTGATGCACAGCGTGTGCAGCAAATTGGGAAGGGAATGCAGAGGGATCTCTGTCTCTGGAAACATTCCAAGCCCACCTGGACACATTCATGTGTCACCTGCTCCAGGTGTCCCTGCCTTGACCTCCAGAGGTCCCTTCCAACCCCAGCTATCCTAGGATTCTGTGAGCAGTGGCTCCTGACAGAAAATGCCCCTCCCCTCCCACATCCAGCTCACTCAGTGAATAATCCAAACCCATCTGCACTGCCGGGGCTCTGGGGATTTGTTCCAAGCTCCTGGAAGTCCCCTAACAAGGCCCTTACAGCGAGGACACTGCAGGTGACACGGATGCAGCTTGTTGGGAATAAGGGCCACCCGTGGCGCGGTGCCACCGTGACCCCGCCGTGCCCTCCTGCCAGGGCTGAGCGCGGCACGGTCCCAGCAGGGCAGCCCTGCTGCAGAAGGGCCGGCTTCACTTTGATCCTGCTGCCTCCTCACCGCTCCCAGGTCCCTCACCAGGCACAGCCCTGGTGGGTCTCTTCTCCCTCGAAGTTTCGGGGGGCAGCGTCACTCGAATCTCCGAAGGGAAGGGGTGTGCGAGCCCCGTGGTGGCTGCACAGCAGATCCTTCTCGGGCACCCAACCAACCAAAACTAAACCCCAAACCAGCTGTGAATGTTAGAAATCATCTGTTAATGCTGGCTGTGAGGCTCACGCTGCAGCACAGGCAGGATGGGTACTCCGGGATGGAAACCACTGCACTTTCTGCCTTTAAACACCAGATTGTCCCTTTCAAACTGCCCTTGCCCTGCCCTGCTGATAGATCTGCAAAACTCACAGCAATTTTGGGGCAAGTCTCCCCTCTCCTGGGTAAAAATCCAACCCTTGGTGCTCCAGCAAAGCCAGAATAAGCTGGAGGATGCAGCAGCCACTTGCAGGAGGTGCAACCACCCAGAGTTGCAATATTTTGGGACAGAAACACCTTCCCCCACAGCACTGAACAGCATTTCTCCCCATTTTGTCTCAAAATCTCCTCCAGCTGGTGTTGCCACCACCGCAGTGGTCCCGAAGTCATTTAGTCCAGCTCCCCAACCCAAACTTCTCCAGAATTAGCTTGGCTCCCATTAAACTGGAGATAACGTGGGGAGGGGGATTGATTGAACAGCCATTAATCAAAGGATGGGGCTTATTCTGGTGATGTCATGAACTGCAGAAGTAGAACTCAAACAGTTTATTAAATTACAGGAATGCCAAGAAAAATAGATAGCTTTGATAACCCCTTTTTGCCTATCTGTTATATTTTATATGTAGCTTGCAGAAGAGAATTAAAAAGTTTTCCACCATGTAAAATTGCCACTTAAAGGAGGGAGGGAAAAAACCCAAATAGATTCTGTCACTGATAGAGAATACAATTATTCCAGGCTAAAAAGTTTATTCTTTTGCTAACGTGTGAGATTAGCTCAGAGCCCACAGGAGAGGAGGGGGGATCGCTCCACGATGAAAAACGGTCCCCGAGCTAAGAAGCACAAGTGCTCCAAAGCTGAGGAAGAACAGCAAACACACGAGGCCTGGCTTTGAGGGGGAAAAGTTCTGAGGGTGCTCCAGCACCACCCGCAGGGGCTGGACCCACCCTGGTACCCAAGTCTGGAGGATGCTACAACAGCATCGGATTTTGGGCTGCCCAGGGAGCAAGGCACAGTCAGCAGAGGCAGCTGAAGGAGAGAGGGAAAGTGGCCAAAAACCTGCTCTTCATCAAGATCCAGCTCATGTGAGAACCAGGAGGTGTGTTTGGGACTATGGGAGTCAGCTCTGAACGGACAGAGAGTTTGGATGAGATAGAGGAAGGAATTCCTCCCTCTGAGGGTGGTGAGGCCCTGGAACAGGGTGCCCAGAGAAGCTGTGGCTGCCCCTGGATCCCTGGCAGTGCCCAAGGCCAGGCTGGACAGGGCTTGGAGCACCCCGGGACAGTGGAAGGTGTCCCTGCCCATGGCAGGGGGTGGAATGGGATGAGCTTTATGTCCCTTCCAACTCAAACCATTCCCTGATTCTGTGAATTATCCCTCCCTACAGCCCCAGCCCCACCCAGATCCAACACTCTCTCATTTTTTATTATTCTCCCACCCTCCTCCTTCCTCTCCATCTCCAAGCCTCGTCTGTGATTCAGAAGCACCCCCATCCCAGCCCCTGCTGCCTGCAAATTGTCACATCATCTGGATGGAAGCCTTTCAGAGAAACCACCCAAACAGTGCTGATGAACTGGATTCCTTTCCTCTGGGAACCAGACTCCCAGGAACGCTACCAGGGGACGTTGTGCTGCGATTCAAGATGTGCTGTGTCTGGCATAGCAAGCAAACATGAAATTGTGAACCCAGACCCTTCAGGATTGACACTTCCAACTGCTCCGAGCAGCCAGGCTCACACGTTTGAGATGGCTCATTTATGTTGATGAGCCAGGAGCCAGTTCCTGCATCTTAAATTCCTGCAGCCTCTCAGCTGTGCTTTAAATACTGCCCTCCCAGCAGTGGCGTGCAGGGACAGACATGGATAAGTACCTTGTACTACCAGGATCTCGTGCAGGGAGCAGACTCCATGGAGCCCGGATTTATCAACCCAGCTGCAGATGCAGGGGGGTGTCAGCGCTGCTGAAACAGGGAAATCCATCTGACAGAACCAGGGGCAGGAGCAGCATGCTCAGAACACATCCAGCGGGCTGGGCTGGGAATTTTATCTCCTCTTCTGAAACTTGCCCCTGCTCACCTTTCACAGATGTCGCTGCAGAAGCAGGGCTGGGCAGAGATGCCTTATTGAACACGCACTCCCCAGGGCAGGCGGCATCTCCTGGGATGAGGGATGAAGAGCGGGAAGCACCCACATCCATCCCAGCCCTTCCCCCTGCGCTCTCCCGGTGCTCCCGGCAGACGCGTGCAGCACTCGGGCACGCTCAGAGCGCAGGGAGGGAAGGAAGCTCCAGAGGTCACCCAGTCCATTCCCCACCTCAAGGCAGATGCAGGAACATCTGCCCAGCTGGCACACGGCTGGCAGAGGTGGAGCTGAGCCCGCCCTGGGCAAAGACTCCCTGGATGCTTTAGTGCACACTCAGTGTTTCCTGGGTACCCAGCATGGCTGAGCAAAGAGGAGATCCAAGCATCCCCCTCCAAATATTCACTGCCAGCAAATCCTGTCCCTGCACAGGGATCCTTAAACCCAACTCCTGCCTGATTTGTGCATTTTCCCCACAGCTCCTGTTCATGGAGCAGTCCCTAAACCAGACATTCTCCCACAAAAGCCAATTAACTGGCCAACACTGCCTGGGTATGGTTGGTTTGGGTGGCGTGGTTGTTTTGTTTGTTGGTTTGGGTTTTAAAATTTAAACAAGATTTTCTTACAAACAAATCACCGGGGGATTAAGAGTTCAGTGGTTTGCCCACCGACTGCTGCTCCTGGAGCTCTAATTCAAACCCCATTTTCTCGCAGAATTTGGTGCTATCAGAGCAAATCCTTATTTTCTCCAGTTCATTTGTTCAAGCTGAAGCAGATGAACAGTAGTTAAAAGCTCACTCCCAGCTCCAATTCCAACCTCCTGGCTCATAACACAAGATTTTGAGAGCAGCCCCTTGCATCCACGAGGAACTGCTCCGAGCTGGTTGCCAGTGGTTCTGAAGGATTTGACAGGGATTCCGAAAAAGAGAGGAAGGAGTGCTTTTAATCCTGGCCATTGCAGTTCTCTGCACATCTTCAGGCACTGGCTCAGGGATAGGGAGATTTGCTGCCATTTTCCCAATTTTTTCCCTGGCAGAGCACATCACACCCCGGGCAGGAGGCTGAAGGGCTCATCCCACCATCCTGCTCAGTACAGGATCCACACCTGCTAAGAATTCCCTAAAAGAGCTTGGAAACAGATCCACACCTCTCACCACCTGATTCTAAACGTTCCATACGATTTGTCATCCATTCATTCTTGTCCAATGGACTCACAATTGGAGCCGTGGGGTGTGTCTGTAATTACCTCCCCCTGTTAATGAGGTATCTTGCACGTTACCAGTCCCTGACAAACGCCCACGTGCTGCTGGGGCTCTCCTTCCCCATTCGTGCTCTCCTGAATTAATCTTATTAGGAAGCCCAATATTCCCAGCATTTATTCCTCACTTCCTTTCATTTGTATAAATATGTTGCTCTGCCATGTTCTCTAATTGCTTAACATCTGCTGGAAGGAAGAGAAAATAAACACATTATGGCAGGAACAAACTGTGATACCCTTTACAAATGTAGGAATGTCTCAGAGTGGACTGAGAATTCCAGGAACACCACAAAGAGAAAGTCATCCACCCATGGAGGGAGGAGAGTTTGGGATCAAGATTCCTGCACTAAGACAATTCAGTTCCCTTTTGGTTCAAGCGTGGAGGAGCTGGACTTTGATGATCTGTGTGGATCCCTTCCAAGCCAGCATTTTCCATGATTCCAACTTCCTGACAGTGCTGTCTGCCCAAAAAGTGAGCACAGCAAAGCCTGACAGAGCCATTTTCTCCTCAGCCTCTGCTCTCAGCATCCTCAGCACTTACTCAGCTCTTTCAGCAGCAGCTCCTCAGCCGCCTGTGCCAGCACCCCTTGATGAAATGAACACTCCAGGGATGCCACTGGATTCACGGGGAGCCACTGAAGCCCCTTCAACGCATGGGTGGCACTTACATAATCCCACAAAAACTGGGGGCAAACAGGAGCCACAAACCCCTCCGTTCTTCCCACAGTGTGAGGACACGTCTGAACCCCAGGCCTGAGGTAGCTTTGGTGGAGTTTACTGGAACAACTGACAGAGCCACGGCTTAGACCAGTACAAAGGCACCGTAACACTGGCCTAGAACCTTCTGCTGGAGCAACAGCATAGTTAAAGAGTCTCAGTTTCATTTCTCCAGCTCAAAAAATCCTGCTCCTCTCTCTCCTCTGCTCCAGCCTGCATTTTCTCTCCTGTTTAAAAGGAGAAAACAAAGCCTAATTTTAGCTAAAATACAAAGTCACGGGGTGTAACGTGAAGCTGCTGTACATTACCTGTACCGCTCAATGTCACTGTGACAGAGCTGACAGTGCACTTGGATTTTATTGTGTGATTTCATGAATGACTATTAACCACTGCACTGAGCCCTGTAAATAGCAGCTCATTTCTGGGAGCTTTTTTTTTTTAAATGACTCCTTGCTGCTGCTGCCATTCCTTGTCTCGCTCCCTGAAGATGCCACTTATCACCTGGGGATTGAATTGTGTGCAAATGAAGAGTTTATTGACTTCAGTATTTTCCCCTCCGTATTTTGTAAGCTGAAGCCAAACCATTCACCCAGAAAGAAGCATCTTGTAAAAAGGGGGGAGGAAAGATATCAATTGCAAAAGGTATTTTATCCAAAATACAGCTCATGGAGCCTGATGCTCCTGGACAAAGCCAGGAGGGCAACAGGGAAAAAATGGGGGTGTTCTAATGTAAATCAACTCATGTTGTGGCCATCTGGGACTCTGCACCTCCCTATATATTCATGCAACCCTTTTTGTCCCCTTCAGAGGATTCTCCTTCTCACAGACCCCTCTGACAGGGCCAGAAAATGGCAGCAAAATTCAATATAGACAAAATTATTTTATCCATAAATAAGGCTCCAACCACCAGGAACACGAGTAGATAACACCAAACACAGAAACACGAGCAGATAATAGTGCAGATGCCAAGATAGGAGCATCCTTAATTGTCTGGATCTGGCAGGGAGAGCAAACTCCTGTGCAGTTGGGTTTTCCTCCAGTTAATGCTTTGTGTCTGTGCTGGGCAGCCCAGCTGAGGGGGGGAGGCAGCTTTGCTATCAAATGCTTGGTTTTAATGAGCAAAAATTATTCTGCCTCTGCTCTGCAGGCACAGCTCCAGGGCAAAACCCAGCCCTGGCTGGCTGGGAAATGGCTTTTTGTCAGGACAAGTTAATCCTGTCCAAGGAATCCACATTACCTCAGCACCTTTGGGGAGCTCATCCTTGGGATGCTCAAAAAGGGAACTCGGACTCTGGAACACAAAGATGGGGGTAAAGCTGAGTTACCCTGACCCAGCCCAGCTCCTCCTGCAGCACTTCCAGCCCGAGAACTGAGTGGTTTCACTGGGAACCCCCAGAACTGGGATCCCTGGGACAGCAGTGCCCCAGCTCGCACCGCCCAGGCTGGAGCTTGGCAGCACTGCCCGGCCCTGAGCAGCCTTTTCCTTTCCAAGGGACAATCCAACCCTCACGTGGAGTTAGGGATGCAATCACCCCCTTTTGGAGCCCATTTCCATCCATCCACACGTAATTGTGTGCTCACAAGGACCATCTATTCCCTGGAGAGCATCACTGATATGAACAATGAATCCATGTAGGAAGAACTCCAATAACCCTTTTTTTTTCCCCTGTTGCCCTCCTGGCTTTGCCCAGGAGCATCAGGCTCCATGAGCTGTATTTTGGATAAAATACCTTCTGGAATTTTTATCTTCCCCCCACCATTTTTACTTCTATCTCAGTGAATGGTTCGACTTCAGCTTCCAAAATGTGGAGGGGAAAATACTGAATCGATAAACTCCTCATCTGCACGTGATTCTATCCCTCCCTCAACAAAGACGTTTTCCTTTTAAAAGTGGAGGCACCACTTTGGTTTAACTTTAGGAAGCGTTTGAGATCCAGCTCACTTTGTAACAGATCTCTAAGGAAGGGGGGTGGAATAGAGGCTGGAATACAAGTCTTTAATTCCATAATGAACAGCGAACACTCACCAGAACGTGTGAGAAGTGAAAACAGTTTACACATTAAAACCTGGCTGGTTTAAAACAGTTCCCTAACATGAAAGTCCCTTTTTGTTAGTTAAATATTGATGATTATTGTGGGATCCTACTTAGAGTCAGCTGCAAAGGTGCGTGGGGCCTCAGCAGCTGCTACTGAGAGAAAAATGCAAACATTTATTCAAAAAACCAGGCATATTTTCCAACTGAGAGTGGGTTTAGATTGGATATTGGGAAGGAATTCTTCCCTGTGAAGGTGGGGAGGGGTTGGAACAGATATCCCAGAAAAGCTGTGGCTGCCCCTGGATCCCTGGAAGTGTCCAAGGCCAGGCTGGATGGGGCTTGGAGCAATCTGGGATAGTGGAAGTGTCCCCACCCATGGAACTGGATGAGCTTTAAGGTCCTTCCCCCCCAAACCATTCCAGGATTCCATATATTCCCATAAAACACCTGCAGAGCCACCATCAGGGCTGGCATTAGCCAGGACAGCCAAGATGCTCCTTTCCCTCCCCTGATCCCAGTAGCAGATGGGCAGAATCCCTTCCCTGGGGGAAAATCCCTCCACTAAAACATCCACCCAGGGATCCTGGACCGGGGGACTGGGACACAGGGACTCAACTGCAGCAAGTGCCAGGACTCGAGGGGTAAAAGCCACCCAAAAACATCACCCCCGCATCCGAGAGGGGAAAGATTTCCAGATTCTCCTCAGGATCTGTGCTCTCGGCATGCCTGGCAGGAACACATCGTGCAATTCACCTTCGGTTTACAAATGGCCACACAACGGGGAGGAAAAAATAATGAAGCATGAAATCCAAACCCTGCCTTGGAAGTGAACCATGAAACAGCAACGGCAGCACAGCTGCAGCCAGGGAAGAGCTCGCACCCAGAGCCACAGCCCAGCAACAAAGCTGGGAAAAACTGGGGCCACAGCACCCCCCACCCCAAAACAACCCTTCAGAAAGGGAGAAAGATAAATCCCACTGGCCAAATTCTCTGTTTCGAGCAGCAAAAGCGGAAGGCACAAGGTGGGGAGCACCTGAACAGTTACAACCTGCAGCAGATCCAAACTTAACTCCTGGCAGCAGCCAAGGAGCAATTCCAGGGATGAGGAGCCAGATGAGCTCTTGTGTGTTCCTGTGGAAACACAGAGCCACTTCAGGGGAATCACCAGGGGAATGCTGGGGGAAAACACGACCAGGGCCCTGCCAGCCCAGTCCAGGAACACACAGAGCCTCAGCTTCCATTCCTGCGCTTTCTCAGGGATTTGCTGCCTGGCACAGGCTCCAGGAATCACCAAAACTGCCCTGAAGAGCTGCACCTTGGCTGTCCCTCGTGTCCCTGTGACAAACAGCACTGAGTGCATTTCCAGTCACAGACTGGTTCGGGGTGGGAGGGAACTTAAGGATAATCCCATTCCCTGCCTGCCACAGGCAGGGACCCCTTCCACTATCCCAGATTGCTCCAACCTGGCCGTGGACACTTCCGAGGATCCAGGGGCAGCCACAGCTTCTCTGGGAAATCCATTCCACCCCCTCCCCACGCTCACAGGGAAGAATTTCTGCCCAATATCCCACCTAACCGTGGCACCCTTCAGCTGAAGCCCCTTTCCCCCTCCTGTCACTCCATGCCCTGGTCCCAGCCAGGCAAACGCTTCTCCTGCCTGGATTTGCTGTGTGAGCAGCAGAGCTCCCTGGTCCAGAGGACAGATTAGATCTGAACCCAAAACACCCCCAGGTGCTGCACAGAAGCCGGGAAAGGATCAGAAGTCCTGGGATAACTGTTCTGGCCAGAAGTGTTACCTGTGCAACCACAGCTTCAGGGAGGCTTTGCTGTATTGGCAAAAAGAGAAGTCACTGACTGGTGTGGGTTGGAAATGACCTTAAAAGATCATTTCATTCCAAACTACTCCCAAAATGCCTGTGCAGGGCTGGGGATCAGCCTGGGTCAGGGATCACAGGGAGCCCCCAGGGCAGCAGAGGCTTTTCCAGCTGCTGTGGACAAAGGAGGGCTGGGCAGAGCAGGTGTTCCCCCAGAGCCACTCCAGTGGTGCAGCAGGCACTGAGCGGGTGGGAAGGGAGGCGGGGAGGCCGCTGGGATCCGAGCTGGGGAGATCCGAGCTGGGGGGATCCGAGCCGGGGGAAGCATCAGCTCAGCCACCTGGCACCCCAGGAACAGGGGGTTTCACTGCCAGGATGACAAATGGGGACAGCCAGACTGACACAGGGACACAAACCACGGGCTGGGGACAGCGGCAGCCTGCACGGATTTGGGGTCGCGCTTCACGGGCATCAGTCTTTGGGGCTGCACTTCATGGGCGAAATCGTTCCCAAAAAAACCCTCCCTTGGCTTAGGAGTCCTTTCATCCTCGTGTGGAAACACAGCAGTTCTGGGCACCAAAACCTCGTACAATGCCACCAGTGTCCCCCATTCCTGTGTCCAGGAGCACATCTGGCCCTGAGCCATCCCACTGGGAAAAGCAACCCCAAGACAATCCTGGAGAGCTCCTGAGCCACCTTCCAGGACCGCGGATGCTGCCAAAGGGGTGTAAGGAGCTCAGGAACGAGGTGGATGTTTCTATAACAGCACACTGCTCACCTGAACCGCATCCAGGACTCTCCCACCACTTGGTATTTCAGAATGCAGCTCCCCAGCCCCGCAGCGACACACCCTGCCTGCCCTGCCTCTCCGTACTGCCTGTTCTGGAAGGAGATCTGCTATCAGCTATCAATTGCAGTAGCAAGCATCTAATTTGACTTTGGCAGCAAGATGACAGTGTCTTGAATGCTAAATTACATCTGCAAAAAGGTCAAACCCCATGGATACCTGAGCATTTACATAATTCAAACAGCTCATCATCAGTTGCCTCCTTTTTTTTTTTCTTTTTTTAAAAGCTACTCCAAGGCAATGAATTTGCCATGACTTTCGGGAAAGTGACTTTTAGTGGGTAATGTTCTTGGGTTTGACCTTGTTTCCACGGTGTTAATTACTGCCATTATCAACTGCTTGCATCTTCAGGAAAAAAAGGCAATTAGTCGTAGGAATCAGCCCTCCCCCACACGGGTGGTAATAAACCCGAAACCCCTGCCCTGGGAGGAACAGCTTTGTGCAACCTCCCATCACCTCCAGACCCTCCTCCCTTCATCAAACCACCCGGAGCTGCTCAGCAGACTGGAGACAGAGTCATTTCTCAGCAGTGCCACCGAGTTCCTGGGCAACTTTTACAAACTCTGACGCAGAAAACACTCAGTGTAATGAAAACGGATTTCTGTCCCCCGGTCACGGCAAGGAGCAGAGTCAGGGCTTTCAGATCCCATTCCACCCGATTTTCTGGATAACAAACACCAGTGATTTTCCATCTCAGTGCCTCAGTTTCCTTTCTTCTTCCCAGGAAGCTCAGCACAGCCCAAATCCCACGGATGTACAGCCTAAGGGCACCTCACCACTGCTAAACTCCTCAAACTTCCCTCACTGTTCATATTTGCAGATGAATTACGGCTTTGTAATTAATCTTCCCTTTTTTATAACTCTGTATGTTAATCACCATGATTATTTCTGGTAATTCCATTTTATAAATGCTCCTGGAAGCGCGGAGCAGTGGCTGCACTATCTGAAATGAAATCTCTGCTCAGGAAACGCAGCGAGAGAGCGGCGAGTGCAGGGCAGAGGCTTTGGGAACAGAGATGGAATTGCAGCGAGTGCCCAGCGCGTGGTTCTTCAGGATCAGCGAGGCTGGAGAAGCCCTCCAAGATCACAGAGTCCAAGCTGTGCCCCATCCCCACCTTGTCCCCAGCCCAGAGCGCTGAGTGCCACCTCCAGCCCTTCCTTGGGCACCTCCAGGGATGGGCACTCCAAACCTCCCTGGGCAGCTCCAAGGCCTGAGAACCCTTTCCATGGGGAAATTTTCCCTAAAATCCAACCCCAACTCCCCTGGCCCAGCCTGAGGCCGTTCCCTCTCCTCCTGTCCCTGTTCCCTGGGAGCAGAGCCCGACCCCCCCCGGCTGCCCCCTCCTGTCAGGGACTTGTGCAGAGCCACAGGGGCCCCCCTGAGCTCCTTTTCTCCAGGCTGAGCCCCTTTCCCAGCTCCCTCAGCCGCTCCTGGGGCTCCAGACCCTTCTGTTCCCTTCCTTGGACACGCTCCAGGCCCCTCAGTGTCTCTCTGGCCAGGAGGGGTCAGAACCGGACACAGCACTGGCAGTGGCCCAGCAGTGCCAGCACAGGGGACAGTCCCTGCCCTCTCCTGCTGTCATGCCACTGGTGACGCTCCTCATGGCTCCCCAACCTCGCTGCCATCACTCAGAGCAGGAGCATTTTGAGCAGGAAATCACTCCCCCTCACACTCCTGAGGGAAAATAAAAAAAGGGGGGGAAAAAAAAAGAGGACAAAGTTTGCTCTGAGCTTGTCCATTCACTGCTCGATCAGGAACAGAAGCTCAAACACCTCCCCAAATTCTAAACACCCTGAACACCTGTGCCACAAAACCCATCAGCCAGCCCCTCCTTGCTCCAGCATTCCTGTCACCTCACACAGCACCCATCCCACTGCCACCACCCAACTCCAGGGTCCCCTTTCAGGTCCCACTAACCAGCCTGCTTCCCTCCAAGCCCATCGCAACACTTGAATTCTGCCTCTCTCTCTCTCAAATTGAAAAAAAGAATCTATTTTTTTCTTGTTCAAGACCTGAAAACATGCTGGAAAGACATAGTTAGGGTTAATAAGTATCTCTATCAATAGAATATTCAATCAGTATGAATAACCATCACATCTCTCCCCACCCTTCTGACTGATGATAGCTAAATTACTTCTAAATATAGCCCTTAAAATCTGCATTAATCCTGTCTGCTCAAACACGTTGGCTTTATTGACAGCATGAAGATACAAGCCAAGCACCTGCATGGAGCACGAGCTTACAAAATAGGAAATAAGAGCAATCCAGATGAAATGCAACTTCCATTAACCTTGGCTTTTTGTTTTCACTTCTCTGAACGCTCACACTGCCACCAAATAATCATTGCATTGCAGGCAGCTCTGGACTCCAGCCCTGGGAGAGAACTGCACAGCAGAACCCCTTCCATCCACATTCCATTACCCTCCAGCCTGGAGGAAGATAACAAGAGGGAGAAGTTCCTCTCAGGAAAGCAAGAGGTCAAGAACAGCAGTGGCTTGATGGACTTGCAGTGTCTGTTTCCCACTAAAAGCTGTGTTAGTGCTTCCCGTGTTCCAGCACCGGAGCCATCAGGGACAATTCCCATCCCAGCCGAAAACATTCCCACTTACACACTCTGAGGAGCTCCTGGAGAGCTGGTAGGCGAAGGAAATCCATTTTTAATGAGCACATTTGGCTGTGTTTGCTTTTGCCAAGGAAGGCAGCCCCCGGATGAAGCCGCAGTCTCACCGTTCTTTCCATGAGTAAAGAGTCACAAAATGATGGAATGGGTCGTGTTGGAAGGACCTCAAAGCTCATCCCATTCCACCCCTGCCATGGGCAGGGACACCTTCCACTATCCCAGGTTGTTCCAGCCTGGCCTTGGACACTGCCAGGGATGGGGCACTCACAGCTTCTCTGGAAGAGCCACAGAAACTCCTCCCTGTATGACTTAGGGCAGCAAATCCCAGGGAATCTTCCAAGGGGAACTTTTTTGGAGCCACACCCCCAGCTGCATAACTGCAGGAGCAGGTCAGTCTGGATCCCTCAGCACCTTCAGCTGACGCAAGGGCCACAAGAAGCCCATGGACACATCTGGAGCCAGTCCCCACGTGGAGTCAGTCCCCTTTCACTCTGGTGTGAATTACAAACAACTCCATTAACTCCTGCAGTCACATCAAAGCCAGAGGTGAATCGGGCCCTGCTCGTGCTCCCTCTGAGGGCAGCCTGTCCATCACACTTTGGGTTAATGCACTGTGCTGGGAGCTCTGGGCTCCTCGCCATCACGAGTAATTGGATTGCAAGAAAGGCACAGATCTGCTTCCAAATGACATTTTTATCAATATCTGTCTGTTTACAGGTGTCTGTCATAACCTTCAAATATACTTAAATAACTCATTCATCCAAGCACTGAGCATATGCTGGGGAGAAGATTCATCAAGCAGATGCAAAACTACTGCTTAAGTTTGTGCCTTCTGAGAAAATGTTCATCAAAGAACCTCTCCTTGCCTGGAAAGGTCCTGGAGACCCTTCCCTGGAGTGGCAGCGTGGGTTGAGCGGCCAAGGTTTCCCAACAGAGGAGTTGGGACCAATGGAACAAAGATTCAGCCCAGAAATAGTTCCGTGTTGCTTTACAAAACAGTTTATTTTAGATTCACTGCTCCCTGGGAACAGCTCAGCTCAGTTCCATCGTTCTCGCTGCAATTTAAGGCTAAAGAAGGACCCTGGCCAGTGGAAAAGCTCAAGGTTTCATCTGGGTTCCGATATGCAAAGACAACCGTGAAAATGAAGAATCAAATCTTTTAGCCCCTCCCAAACCAGGCAGAATTAAACCTTCTGGTCCCAGCCTGTTTCAAGCTCCAGTGAGCCCAGATCGCTGCATCTGAGCTTCTACTCCAGAATTTAAGTCAAATTATCCCTCAGGACAGCCCAACCTGGACAGCAAGACCTGATCTTGTAAATGAAGCCCAAAGTGATTTGTTTGCAGTTCCTCAGAACTGTTCTGGCTGCAGGAATGCTGATGTTCCCATCCAACACAGAGCACCCCTGGTTATTTCTGGTCTATTATCCACGTCAGGTGGGATGGCAGGAATCAAATCCAGCAGTGCCAGGCTTTAGCAGCATCAGCACCTTCCCAGACAATAACAACACTCAGAGTGCTTTATCCAAGAGTTAAATGTTATGGAATGGTTCAGGTGGAAAGGGACCTCTAACATCGTATTTTTCATATGTGTTAAAAAAAAAAAAATATTAACTTTCACACGTGTATTTAAAACCTCTAGAAATGAAACCATCTGATTCATACAGCTCATGGCAGCCACTAAACTGCCCAGAACATGCCATTTTTCCAAGAATTCAGGGAGTCAATTCTTTTCCAAGAATTCAGGGAGTCTGAGTTCCTCCACTCCCCCAAGCCCCTTCCCTGCACTGGAAGAGCAATACTTGGAATTACCACCATGGCAGTCTTCATCTGCAATCTTTTGAGAGAAAAAAAAACAACTTTGAGCCTCCTCCAGCCAGGAAAGCTCAGAGTTAGTACGTGGTCAGTGCTTCCTGAAGAGTCATCCAATATCCAGACAAAGCCCCCTGGGTGACTCCAGCCTGAAGGGAGCTGCTGATTGATTCCCACATCCCTGGCAGAACAGAGCAATTCCGACCCCATTTGCTATGCAATCCCTCCTCCTTTCTTAGACACCTCAGTGCCATTTCAGAGGTCTCTCTGGAGGGTTTGTGACCCATGGCCACCAGAGCAGCAGGAGAAAGCCTCCTTCTCTCTCCACAGCTTCGTGGCAGCTCCAGTCCCTGGAAATCCACAATTCCTGCTTCCATTGAGCAAAACAGGACAGATAAACCCTTGCATTGCAGAGATGCCAAGAGGCTCAAAAAACCCCAACTCAAATTCCAATGTACCTTAAGAAAAGTGTCCTGATGTGGGAAGGAGATGGAAGGAGAGGGACGGACACAGAAGGACACGGAAGGAGAGGGGATCCTGCCCTCGGATTGGTACCACAAACCCCTGGAGCACACACGGGTCCAGCAGCCCTGTCTGGCTCCGCTCCGGGCAATGTTCCGTGCCAGGTTTGGACAAGCCAAGGCTGCCAAGCCTGCCCAGCCCAGCACGTGCTCACCCAAAAACCCACTCCCTCCCTCTCAAAATGCTGACTCACCACCCCTGGAGCCTCCACACACTCCCTTCGATTTATTCTGCCTTGCTAATGACCTAACAAATTAGGAAGAGGCTTATGTGTGTCAGATGAAAGCTCTGTGATAATGTCTTTTAATGTTTTACTTTAATATTAAATTTAATTAGGACAGCGAGGAGGTGGGGGGGGAGGGAAAGGACTGAAACCTGGGAAGTGTCACCAGCAGCTCTTTTTCCACATCTGAACTGGAATGGCTTCCAGCCAGACGAGCAATTACTCCAGGAGCAGACAGGGCCAACCCAAGCATGCGAGGCCCATATGCTGCTGCCCGGCCCAGCGAGGCTCTCTGAGGAGCTCTGCCACTTCCCACTGTTCTCCGAGCCACTCCAGAGGCACCTCAGAGCGCTGGGATCTCAGGAAAACAAACAGCCACCCCAGAGCGTTTCTGTCCCTGTGGCTCTCACAGTCCCCCCCAGCTGCCAAGCGTCACGGGATACTCCAGGTTCCTGTGGCCCCTCTATGCTCTGGCTCAGCGGGAGGATCCAGAGTGAAGCACGGGATGCTCAGAGCCAGCTGCCTTCAGAGCCAGGCAGGACAGCCAGGTCACCACGCTGGGGTGCAGGGACATGGCTTAATCCCCCCAGGGGACAGGGACAAGCCCTGTGACAGCAGGGCGGGCTCCTGGCAGCAGCACAGGTGGCCCTCTCCAGGGTGTGACAGGTCCCAAGCCCTGTGTTGGTTCCACCAGCACTGCCAGACACGTCCTGGTGACCCAAGTCACTGACATGGGGACAGAGGCAGCTCCTCAGCCAGGTCACAGCAGCCACATCCTTCAGCACGAGGTTACAGAGCTTTGAGTGTCCGTGACATCCCCGCTGTCCCGAGCACTGCAGGGGCCTGTCCTGGAGGCACTTCCAGCCACACAAGGGCTCCTACAATCCTGTCACTGGCACCAGGACAGCAGGTGACAAAGCTGTAGGAGGACACTCAGGGACGAGGTGCTGCTTGATCAGCTGAGTTGAACTGTGCAGGTGCTGCCCTGGGGCAGCAAAGCTGGTCCCGCTCAGCGAGTGCTGCTGGGGACAGGGGACCAGGGGCTGTGGTCCCTGCAGTCACCAAAACTGCTCTGGGTACAGACACACACCAACCTGGGGGAGCCTGATCACCCCAGGCAGCCCTAAAGAGTCTCAAAAGTCCAAATCTCAAACACACCCCAGAACAAAGAGACCTTCGAGCCTTCTGCCTGACCACATCATGAGCCAGGCTCTCCTTTCTGAAGGATCATGGAATGGTTTGGGTTGGAGGGGACCTCAGAGCTCACCCAGTGTCACCCCCTGCCATGGCAGCAACACCTCCCACTATCCCAGGTTCGCCAACCTGGCCCGGTCACCTCAGGGATTCTCTTTTAAAGGCACCTCATGTCCCCAGCCCATCTGAAACCAGAGGAGCTTGCAGTAATAGCTGTTGCATATTACATCTACAGAGCCCTTTGTCCAAGGATTACAGACTTTCCAAAACTTAATTAATTAATCTGTAACCCCCCTGCCCTCCATAAGGTGCACTAAATTCTCTGTCAGCATTTCCAGACGAAAGCACTATTTTACAGCAGTTATTAATTGGCTGTAGGTTTCAAGTTCCTCACCCAGGGAAAGATTCAGTTCCTGCCTTCTAAGCACAAAGCCCAAGTCAGGATTCTTGGGGCTTCTGGGTTTAGGTTCTGGCATTGTTTTGCTTTCCTGACATCAGACACAGCCAAACAGGTCAAAACCTCCTCATTTCACAGCGCTCTGAGCTCCCATCAGACGAGGACAGAGAAATGCAGATCATTAGAGCAGTGGCCATTTCACCCCACACAGAAAATCCCATATATTGTGCACAGCTGTGCCTGTGGCCTCCCTCTCCAGCTGAATCCAAAGGGGTTTGCACAGCTGAGAGAGCTCCCACACCTCAATACCCCACTCCCATGATCTACTGATTACACTGCATGATATTTCAAAATATTCCCAGATCTGGAAATCTGACAGGGTTGTGCCTGTGGGACCTGTGGGACAGAAGTATTCCTTGTCCTCTGGAGACAGCAGTGGGATTTTTAGAGGGTATGGGAAACAGGCGCCTCTAGTTTTGTGTTTACTGCAAGCAGATTGCTTCATGTTCAGGCCTGGGTGGGAACTGAAGTGGGATGCACAGACCCATCTCTGCTAAAACGATCACAGAAGAGAGCTGAGAGCACAAAGAGCACTTACTTCTACTGGGACCTGGACAGAGCTGGACTGGGAAAAGGGCTGGGAAGCAGCTGGGAAGGGACTGGGTGGAGGGAAGGAAAAACACCCAAGTGAGACAAAGGTGCCCTGAGCAGAACAATCCTCCCCCATCCCTAACCCAGCTCGTGCCACGCTGGCACCACAGGGAGGGTGGGTCCAGGTCAGGGCACTGCCACAGGGCTCAGCACGAGGGAAAGGGGCTGAGGGGGGTCCCTGCCCTGCTCTGCCCCAGCCAAATCCCCCCAGTCCCTCACAACCCCGGCTCCAGCCACTCCCTGCCACGACGGAGATGCTCCATCACCAGGGACAAGAGGGTTATGGGGACAGGGTTTAAAAATAAATCAACTTCTGCGTTGTTTTGGAAGCAATCTATGAAAGAGATGTGGTTGTAAAAGCCGTTGTATAAATGGAGGCACAATTATTGTTTGACAATAAAAAACCCAAACAGTTTTCTTATATTTGCTCGGAATAAAACCATTTTGCAGATGTCTTCAGACAGGCTTTTCAACTGCTTTCCGCATCTTAATTTTCCCTTTCAGGTTTTATTACATTTAAATTAAAATGATGCCGTAAGCAGTCAAGGGCAACTTTTAACAAGTCTATCAGTGCTGAACTTTTCACTGCTCAGATCTCTCACCTTTGCTCAGGAGTCTGTAAACAAAGCTCACCCCTTCTCCAATCCCCCTCCTCTTCCCTGCTGAGGCAGGAATGCTTTTCCGACCCTTTGTGCTTCAAAAAAAACCTCATGTTTTCACTGTCATTCACTGCTCTAATTACTCATTCCAACGCAGGAGCCAAAAGCTCTTTGCTTTTTAGGAAAGAAACCCTATCCCAAAAGCAGGCACGTGAGGAATAACATGCAACAGAGAAATAAAGGGAATTTTTTTTACTGACCAGCTTAGACATTGACAGAAAAAACAAAGCTAAAAAAGCCTCCTCTTCCCAGGGCAAAATTTTAGCTTGAAGGGAACTTGGAACAGTAAAAGGTTCCTTAAAATACCTGAGCAGAGAATCTTAAAATAAGCGATCTGTGTTACTCAGGTTCCAACAGGGATTTGGCCAGGAGTTTTGGTTACCACCAGGAGCAGAGATCATCCCCACTCCCTCACCTGCTTCTTCCTACAAGCACCACTGGCCCCGCTTCCCTCCCCAGCAGCACCTGAGGATTTCAGCATTTTCTGCTCCACATTTTCTGAACACCAGACCAGGGACTGCAGCACTGGGAAACATCCTCAGAGAGGCAATAAATGCCCCAAAAGAGAGGGGATGGCTGGGCTGAGGTTTCCTAAGCTCAGTTTGCTCAGACCTTCCAAACAGAGACTAAAAATCCTGCAGTACCCCCCCAGGATCAGCTGCCTGAGCATCCTCTCCCCACCCTCCTCCAGGACACAGAAAAGCACATTTCTATCCTGAGCACTGCTTTGAAGTAGCCTGGAACTGCTTTGCAACCCCTTTAAAATGAAAACTGCATCTGAATAACCAAAGCCACGGAGAATTTCCAATGGGCAATCCCCTCCTGCTCCTGCCCCTCTGTGTTCCCGAGGTTTGCAGCTCTGGCAGGGCAGCTGTGGTCGCTGCAGGCCGGATTAATGTGCCATGGCAGAGAGGAGCCCAGCACACCTGCTCTAAATAAAGATTTCACTTCTGTTGCTCTATTTATTCTTGTTTCACTCCGTCTAAAGTAAATTCTATGCGGGCTCCAAGCTGCTCTTTGCTTATGGGGAAACAATGAGAGCCCCCAGGTACATCCAAAGCTCAGAATTAGGTAAATAATTAAGTTACCTCAGATACTCTCAGTTAATTCCCGTGGTTGGATTTAGTTTCTATTTTGTGGGTTGAATGTGTCTTGTTGCATTAGCTGGAATTATTCCATTAAAGGAATCTTCACATTGTTTGGGGGTTCTGTGGATTAATGAAGCTTCCTGCCATGGATTCTCCCAGGAAGAAGGGATGCTTTTGTGTATTTAGCACTTCTGGTGGGTACACACACTCTGCCAGGTCTGTGGAGCCACCAACATCTCAGTCCCGAGGACAGGCTCCACCTAACAGAAGGTTACAACAGGTACAGGAAGCACATTTTCCTCAGCACCCCTGGAAATTTAGCAGAGCTGCTTCCCAATTTGTGTCAGACAGGCCCCAGTTTGAAGCACAAACAGCATTTTCTGCCAGCACTGGGGCATTTTCAGGCTCACCTGCACGGGGCAGCCAAAAAAACCCTTTCCCAGCTGTTCTGTGCCCACCCAGAGCTGATCCCAAACCCACAGCAGGGAGCCCCTTGCTCTGCAGTATCTGCAATAATCTGCTTTCCTACCCTGACAAATCCTGACATGCATAAAGTGATAGCAGAGAGGCTCAGAGTTTATCAGCAGCACATGTAAAATTCCCTTTTCCTGTCTTGAACACGGGCAAGGACAAGCTGCTCCTGCCAGGGACCACTCCACAATTCCTTACAGCCACCAGAGCTGTGTCAGGAACCACTTCAGGAGGAGCCTTGTCCCTCATCCCTCTCCTTAAACCCCACTGTTTCTTCCTAAAGTGCCTCTGCCATGCTCAGGAATCCCTGAGCTTCCCCCACATCCAATTTCTGTTCACAAATGAATTAAACATTCCAGCTTCCCACGAAGATGCCACAAGGATTTTATGGGAATGTGTTTCTACATCACACCTCCCCTTCCGAATTTTTTAATGCATATTCCTAAACCTGTACCCAGCATATTACAGGCACTGCTGGAATACAGACAGCAGCACAACCCTCCATGCCCAGAGCAGCAGGATCTCCAAAAGCACTGAAAACACAAGGCTGGTTCCTGTGGTTTGAGCCATCCCAGGTACCCAGCAGATGCTGAGGTGCAGCTTGAACAAAGTCAAATTCTCCATATGGCTCCAAAAACCACTTTATTTGCACGTTTCTACGCGAGCTGCAAGGCTCATCAGGGATTTTTCCAGGTGCTCACACCTTTCCTTCCCCCAAGTCTCCACCAGCAGAATCGGCCAAACTGCACTGCTTTATTTCCTAATAAAAGTGGGGAAAATGTTGCTTCTCTTCCAGCTCTCCAGCCTAAACCAGAGCTCAGAGGAGCAACACCTGAGCACAGGGAATTACAGAGGCAGACTCAGCACCAGGCAGGTGTTGCAAAGCCAATCCCCGTTTGAAGCTCACTAATAAAACGAAAGGATTAAATTAGCTTAATAAGGAAATCGGTAAAAACGGCGTTAAATTAATAAGGAGAACGAATAATAAAAAGAAAAGCTGGAGAACGCTCAGCACACGCAGCTCCTCGGGAGCCGACTCTGCCCCGCACAGCCCAAGGCTGAAGGTGCGGCTGCGGTGACACGGACAGCTCCCCGGGAGCACTCACCCGCGCTCCCGAAATATCCCCCAACGCCGAGCCCAGGGGAAAGAACAAACCTTCCCCGAAGTGCAAACAGAACAAAGCCTACCTTCGAGACTCAGGGCAGCCGGATCCTGCAGCTGCCGAGCTCGCCGGAGCGCGTGGAACGTTCTGGAACCCCCGGCCAGGCCAGGCATGCAGGCCCCTCCCCTTCCCTTTCCCTCCCGTTCCCTTTCCCTCCCCTTCCCTTTCCTGTCCCGCACCCATCCCCCTGAAGCTCAGTAAGGCTGTAATACTGGAAATGTTATAACTTGCTTTACTAATTCTTAATGAGTTCTCTGAATTAATTGTGAGCAGTGTCCACTTTCAGCCAGCACTGGCTGAGTGTCCTCGCAGGCCTTTGTTGTTACTTTGATCATTAAATCACCTTAAACCTTAAGGTTGCTGAAACCAACCCCGACCAGCTCCAACAAACCGAGCCAAAGGGACTTGGAGATTGAATTTGGGAACTTAAATTTATGGCACTTGGAGGATGTGTTGGAGTAACCAGGAGATACAGAGGAGGTCAAGGCCTGGAAATCTGGAAAGTGCCTGCTGATAAAAGGACTAAAGGACGTGGGCCAGATAAGCAGGAAGAGCGAGAAATCAATAATCAATAGAACGCTAAATGATGAAGAGAATTGCGTGGCTTAGAGCCAGTGACCGTTAATTTCTTTGTTTGCTAAAAATGTATAAATAAGTGGAAAACTTTTGGATCAGGGTCTGTGTGGAGGCCAGAGCTTTGTCAGCCACACGCCCAAACCCTGGCCGAGATAAAATAATGCCTGGCTCACTGACACCACAAGGCCCTGTTAGGGAATCCGATTCATCCTGAGGATTTTGGGAACAATAACAGCTCAGGTGGTCCCTGGCAGGGGGAGCAGCTGAGGAGAGAGACCCTGAGGAGGCTCCTCCAGCTTTTTGCTGGTTCTATTGCCCAATCTCAAATCTATTCTTTTTCCTTAAAAAGAAAAGCTTCTATTTACTTATTTCTTTATTTACCATAAATTATGCCATGTAAATGAGAATATAAATTAGTATAAATTATAACATCCTTTGTAGCAGCCCTCCATTCACACCCCTCATTAATTACAAAAGGGGTGCTGCTTGAATGCCACCCAAATTCCAGCACAGCCCACACCTGTCTGGCATCATCCTTTATTTCTGGCTGTGGAGGGCAGGGATTGTTCCTTAATCCCATCCCCTTGTGGGTCCAGCGGTCTCAGCTTTACCCCTACAGCAACTGAACCTCTCCAAGAAGGAGGTAAAGGTTGGAGTGAGTCTGTGCAGCTCTTTTGGGGGTTCAGGTGTTGGTTGTAAAGCTGTGGTTTTGGTGTAAAAGCTGTCCCAGAGTAGACTTTGCACATTCTTTAGTTTGCAAAAATATTCATTCATAACCAGTTGGTGCTCAGCCCACGGATGGGAAGTTGTGAAATCATGGATTAATTCCCAGTGCAGAGCTGAATGAGTGAGGTTTGCTTCCCTGCTTTTTCCTTGGGTTTTTTTTAGTGTGTGCAGTGTTCAGGTATTTCAGGAGGTTTGTTTTAATTCCTATTTTTTTGCTGGGCTGCCCAGGTAGGAGCAGTTTCCTGGTCCTCCACAGCAGGTGGGGGGGCTTTCCCTGGTGTTCATGGAGCCAGGAATGTCTTGGGGAGCAGAGCCAGCACAGACAGCTCCACACCACTGATATCTTTCCAGGTAGAAAGAGAGCAGAGGGGTTTTCTGAAAAATAGAAACGTTTGTGGAGTTTGTGCCCTGTTCCTGCTGGTGCTGAGAGGCTGAGCTGGGCCTTGGTGGCCGTGTCAGTGCCCAGCAAGCCCCGAGGGTCTCTGGGCTGGGCAGGGCTGCCCTGGGGCTCACCCCCAGCTGGAGAAGTTTGGGGTGGGGTCCCTGCGGGTTCTGGCTCAGCCTGGGACCAGCTGAAGGGAATTAAAGTTTAGGGAGGGTTGTGAGTGGTGCAATATCAAGTTATCACCCCCTGTCCATGAGCAGAAATGCAACAGAAGCGAGTCTTTACCAATTTCCAGCCACTTCCACTGGCTCTGCCACTTCTTGTTATGTTTCCAGGCTGCTCTGACCCTTCCAGGCCCCATTCCCACCTCCTCCCTTGACCAGGCTCCAGCTTTATAAACCCACTGCCCTGACCCACGTGGCACCTGAGTTTTCCCCCTCATACAGAATTTGTGGCACTTCTTTCCCCGAGTTTGACATGAATGAAAGCAGGGCTGCTCTCGTGAGTTGACGTGCTGCTGCACGGTGTGGTTCCAGCACTCTGCAGCAGGGATTAGCTGCACAACTCCTGTTGCCATAGCTCTCATCCCTGCGAGACTTAAATGTGTCACATAAACTGAATGAGGAACACAACCAAACGGGAGGGGGGAAAGGTGGGCAACAAAGGAGGGAGCCACAAACAAAGCAGGAATCCTTCCCTTCGATTCCAGCCTCGTGATTCAACGTTTATGATGACAATAATTCTGAGCCGTAAACAGCGAGTGAACAAAAGCCCCGTGTGGGAGAGGGGGAAGGCTGAGCTCGGCATGACTGGCATTCCTTGAGATCACTCCTCAGGCCTGCTTCAAAGACCTGCGTGTTCATCGGGGACTCCGAGAGCACTGACAGCTTTCCCAAAGGAAATTCCAACTCCAGAACAGACCAGCAGTCCCGTTTAGTCCCTTGTGCGGTGGCCAGGGCCTGAGTCTGGGTGGCAAAAGCAGGAATTCATTCCCAATTCCTGTAGTTCCTCACGGCAGTCCCCAGTGCACACTGCTGGAGGAGGTGGCAAGAAATGGGAAGCTGCCTGCAGGAGTTGCTTGGGTTTGTTTTCCTCCTGTATGGAAAGGGGGAAAAGTCATATTTCAGCCACAAAAGCTTCCCTGGGAGCCTGCCAGCTGAGTAACAAATAGTTCTGTGTGCCGGGGTTTAAGAGGTGCCAGTGCACACTTGGGCTGTTCGGTGAACAAGCAGCTGCTCAGTGCTGCTGTCCTGGGGGCTTTGGTTCGCCTGCAGTGAGGAGCCAACCACGGGGAAAGGCAAAAAACGAAGTGGGTGGGACCTGAAGGAAAAATCCCGGTGATTCTGGGTAGGTGGAATATCTGTGACAACAGGAAAGGGCAGAGTCTGTCACCTGCTGCTTGTGCCAGACTTTAAATTTAAAAATCCGAAGTGCTTCAGTTGTATTTTGGAGATCAGTGCAAGGTGGAGCTCTGCTGTTGAAGGTTGTACCTGCCCTGTTCCAGCAGTTTGTCCAGCCAGGCAGGGTTTCTGGGAGCAGGGATGCATCCAGGGTGTTGGATTGGAAGCTGAATTGTGGGATTTAGCACGGAAAAAGCCCATGTGGTGAGTAACGAGGACAGGAGGAGCGAGGCTCTGGGTCATTGTGTGGGTTACAGATGGGGGGAAGGCAGGGGATGGATGCAAACTGGTGGGAGCACATTCCCAGCATGCTGGAATTCCCTCTGGAACTGTTTATCATGGATGCTGCCTCTCCACCTGTCCCTTCTGCCCTCTGCAGTTCATGGACCTTTCCTTGAGCTCTCGTGCTGTGAGAAAGCCTGTCAGAAAACCTGTCTGAAAGCCCAAGGGTCAGAGGAGTTAAAAATCAGGAATGTCTTTGGGGAGAAGAGAATAATGAAAGTGATGAGGCTCGATTGCCTTCAATCCATTTGGCTTTTAATTCCATGATAATGGGCACCAATTAGCTTAAGGAAACACTCATCTTTCAAATATTCATTGGGATGCTGGAAAATTGGCTTCATCTTCCTGGGGAGGAATCTGAGGAAAGGGTTGTGTTGGGGTTTTTAATTTCAAAGAAAAGGAGAGGCGGATTTTAGTGCCATGTTTCCACTGTTCCAAATATATTTCTCCCGAAATCAGTGTCAGCTTTTGTAAATGCTGCTTCCCTTCCGGAATGGCTCCATCCCGAGGGAAAGTATCCCAGTTTATTGGCAGCGTGGGCGTGGAGTTGGGTGCTTTATTTATCTGCTTTGATGCAGGACCCCAGAACGTGGAGCAGAGGAGGACAAACTGTTACGGCTGAGTCCTCATTTCCAGGACTCCCAGGTGAGCTGCCTTGGCAAAGTGATATCCAGTGCTTGTATTGGAGAGAGCTTCTAGTCTAGTCCATTTTTCCTTTCCAACACTAAAATCTGCTGGGAAGATATCCTTCCAAAGGCTTTCAGCTGCTGGGCTCGTGTGACTTCTCACCTTGGCACCACAGACAACTTGGACATTCAACAGCAGTTGCCCGAGTTCAGTTCTCAGCTCTGTGACAGTCTCAGACAAACCTGGCAGGCTCCATCTGAGGCAGGATTTGTTCCTCCCCTTCAGCAGAAGCCGTGGCTTCCCGTGGTGTCAGCAGAAAATGTCACTGTGAGAGGGCCTTTCCCTGAGAACCAACTGCTTCATTCCTTAATAGCAGAGCTGCCCAGAGGAGCAGGCAGCCACGTTCCTGTAAGCCTCACCTGAGTGACTCTGATCCATTTTATTTGTGTTTTCCATGCAATTTTCTAATTTGGCTTCCTGTAGCCTTGGGCTGCTCTCCCTATTACAGTATTTAATTGAAATAAAGGGTGTGCGACACCTGTTCTGGTTGGACTCTCAGCTGGGGGGGCTCTGTGCAGTAGAAATAATAATAATAATAACAATAACTTCAAACTGTGCTTTGGAGTGACTTTGCACTTCTGCAACGCTGCACGGTTGAGCAGGGCCGGGAGGGGTTGTTTAGCTGGGATGAGGAGAGCTGATTGCAAAGATAATTCTGGTTTTAATAGGATGGTGCAGCTGCACGAGGGAAACGTCAGTGTTCACCCACAGGTACTTCTGCGTCTTGGGCAAAAGGGCTTTAATTTGCTACCGTGGCTCAGCGTGAGATTCTGACCTGGGAGATCCAGAGGGAATGTCAGGACCCCTGTGCTGTGCTGGGACTTCGTGTTCCCATCTCCTCAGTGGGGCCTGGCAGATGTTTGGTGCAGCTGTGGGAAGTGCTGGGACATTGCTCACGCTGGGAGCCCTGGGGATCAGGGGGTGCTGCTGTGTCTCAGCCCTGCTCAGGAGTCGCCACTCCCTAAACTTTTTACAAGGGCATGACAGGACACAGGGAATGGCTTCAAACTGAGAGAGGGCAGGGTTAGATGGGATATTGGGAAGGAATTGTGACCTGGGAGGGTGGGCAGGCCCTGGCACAGGGTGCCCAGAGAAGCTGTGGCTGCCCCTGGATCCCTGGCAGTGCCCAAGGCCAGGTTGGAGGGGGCTTGGAGCCACCTGGGATTGTGGAAGGTGTCCCTGCCCATGGCAGAGGGTGGAACTGGATGAGCTTTAATGTCTTTTCCAACCCAGACTGTTCTGGGATTCTAATATTCCCTGCTGCTCCTGCCTTTGGAAGTGAAGCTGTCACTGTCAGAAGGGGCAGCTGTGACCAAGGGAGGGGGAACAGGGACCTCACTCCTGCCCCCCTGCCCCGGGCAACATCCCTGCCTGGGCAAACACAGTCCCTGTCCTAATTGAATCCCTGGTTCTCCTTTCGCTGCAGCTTCATTTTCAGAGAGCGGAGCCAGACCAGGACCTGCAGCACGTGCACATTTACACCTTGTCCTCATCCCAGCTCCTTGTGCCCGAGGTAAATGCGGGAAAGGGAGGTGATAACAGAGCTCCTGATTAACCAGCCCCGGGTGAGCGACTGAGGGACGAGCTGGGTGGAACAGCAATGCTGGCGAGAAGCTTCCCCCACCCCCCTCTTCCAAATCATATATTTTTCAAGTTCACATCAATTACTTCTGTTTCCAACTGGATAAACTTGAATGAGACGCCTTTCTGTAATCTGCTGACAAGACAGTGAAGCATTTTTTGTTAGCACCTCCTGATGCCATCTAAATTGGGTGTTTGCAGGGAAGAAATGTAGCGTGGAGTTAGGAAAGATGAAAATGCAGAGAAAGGAGAGGAAGGGGAGATGTTATTTAGAGCCTGTGTTAAGGTGGGAGCGCTGGGCTCTCGTGCAGGGAACACGAGGCTACAGCTGAATGAGGTGTAGAGGAGAAACAAAAGTGTCTTTGGGTTTGTCTGGCTGCTTCTGGTGAAATTCCTCTGAGGATTGGAAGGTCCAAAGGGAATATTCTTGCTGCAGGAGTGGTAGAACAGAACGTGTGCACCCTCTGCCCTGGCACAGTACCACAAACTGAATAACCACCATAAATGTGGTGCAGTCAAAATACACCTGGATTTAGGCAGGTGTCCATGAAGAATTTTCTTCCTAACCTAAATTCATAATGGATAAGGGAAAAAAAAGCTTAATCCAAACTGTTGGAGACTGCATCCTTAACTTTGTGCCAAGGATGGCTCGCTCAGTCTGGGGAGCTGCTTTGGCAGTGGGCGTGTTTGTAACGTGTTTCCAGTGCTTTTCTCCAAATAAGATGCAGAACTGCCTGCGATGGATGTGGAATGCTGGGGGAAGCAGGAGAGGGAGATGCTCCAGGGAGCTGTGCAGGGCATCCCCTGCCTCTACCGCCTCACTGAGCAGCTCCAGGGTGGAGATGACACCTCTGGGGGCAGGAGAAGAGAGAGGTGAAGTTAAAATCATGGCAAAGCGTTGCTACAACAACCTCCCTCTGCAGCAGAGATTTGCCATAGCAATAAACTTTAACAAGAGGGATTTGGGATTGGTGTGTTCCTCGTAAATCCTCTCGGGCTGGCTGTTTGCTGCCGAGGCTTTAGGGAGGGTGAGTGATAACACATCTCCCTTGGTCTCAGGGAGCAGCTGCAGAGACCCCACTGCTGAGGAGGGAACTTAAAATCTCTAATTCAGAGCAGCTGGAGGGTGAGTGCAGCCACTGGCACCACCCCAGCCCAGCCTCCTGGAGAACACGGGACAAAGTTAACATTTGGGAGAAGGTTCAGCATAATTCCTGCCATCCAAGCTCCTTTGCCTGGCTCCTCATCACCTTCCATGTTGCTTTTCATTCATAACATCCCCTGTGTGCAGAGCTTTTAATATAAGGAGAGCCCATGACCTCACCCCAACCCTGTTCTAGGCACTGCGAGCTGCCAAAAATCATTCTGTGTGCTCTTTTTTTGGGGTTTAGGGGTTGCTATTGGTGACTGGCAAATTAGGGGAAGCTTGTTGAGTCACCCAGCTGAGAAATCTGAGTTGGGGAACAACATCTCAATGGGTGTTTAACCAAGCTCTGGTCCCTGCATGGAGCTGAAAGGCTTCTCAGTGGAACTAATGATGCTTGTTAGGCCTGACACAGTCACTTTTATAATGCTGAACAAATAGCAGTGAGATTTTAATTTTCTTCCCCAATTATGATCATGATACTGGAAAACTTAATCCAGGTTTGTTTATCCAGAAGGAGCTCAAGTATAGCAAGGACATGAGCAGCAATCAGAACACCAGCAGCAGGTTTAGCTGGGAGGGCTTTACTCTGTCCTTCAGGGTTTGGAGGGGCGAGATGCAAACGCTTTGGGAGCTGATTTCTTGGCAACAGGATTGTTTTTATTCCTGTTTCCTCAGGGTTTTTCCCAGTGGCTTGGTTTACTGTGAATTCTGAGTTGGAAGCTCAGACTGATTGATGGATTGAAGCTGATGCTGATGGAACAATCACTGGAGAGTTTAGAACAGTTTTTCTCTTTCTTTGCAGCTACCCAAGGTCTGGAAGAGAATCTGTTGCCTGAAAGGAGGAGTGTTTTCTGTCTTATCTGTCTCAACAACCTCCCAACAAGCTCCTCTTTTGTGATTTCAAGCTGCAGCGAGCTGGGAAACTTTGCAGCAGTTCCATGCAAATCCATCCTCCACTCTTCTCCCAGGGCTTATGGAAATAGCAGAGGAATTGTCACACATCCCAGAGTGGCAGAGCTGCTCAGCAGCACTGATGTTCTGAGGGAGAAATGTGAAGTGGGAATTCAGGAAGCCCTTGAAGAAGTTGGGATGGGCTGTTGGTGCTGCTTTTCTTTTGGACTCCCCACACAGAACTTCCCACCTTTCCTGCATGTTTAATTTGAAAGTCGGGAATCTGTGGAAGGAGCAGGGGGAAGTGAGCTGGGAGGGGACTGTGGGAAGGGCTGATTCCAGAGCTGGCCGAGGCCAGCTCAGGGCTGCCCCTTCAGCCACAGCCAGGTGATGTCCCAGGGGCAGGGACAAGGGAAACCTGGGGGGATCAAACCCGGGCTCCACTCAGGGAAAGAAGGGGTGAGGACTTTCAGACCTCGGTGTTTTTCCTCTGTTGCATGAGGCAGCGGTGCTGCTTCCAGTGCAAAGGGTGATCCTGGGATTCACAGCTCCGGCTTCCTTCGCTTCCTCCCACGCTCCTCGTGCAGCACAGGGGAGAGTGCCCTGAGGAGGAAAACACGAGGTGAAAAACACATGAAAAATTCAAGGATTATTTTATGATCATCAGAATAAATCCCCATATGTTTACATGGTTATTAGAAGCAAACATGCAGCAGCTCCAAGCCAAGGGAGAGGTGGGGATGTGGTGTTTCCAGGGTGGATGCTGAACGGAAGTCCCGCTCCAGAGCGGTGCTGGAGTGCAGAGGAAGACAAGGCAGTTGTGCCAGGTCTTGTAGAGATTTGTGGCTCCACACCTTGGGTGTTTTGCTGTGTGTGAGCAGCACCTGGCTCAGTGTCTGTGCCCTCTGTGACCTCCTGTAACAACCCTGAGCTCTGGAGAGGGTGAGCTGCCCCTTGGGGTGAGGTGTGAAGCAGATGTGCACCCTTGGGGCAGTGGTTGATTCTGGCTGGACTCCAAGCACCCACCAAATCCATTCCCTCACTCCCCTCCACAGCTGGACAGGGGAGAGAAAATTTAATGAAGGGTTCATGGGTTGATATAAGGACCGGGAGAGATCACTCATCATGGGCAAAACAGGCTCTAATTAGAGATATGAAGTGAATTTATTGCCAACAAAATCAGAGCAGGATAATGAGAAGTAAAATAAACCCTTAAAAACACCTTCCCCCCCCCCCTCCCTCCTTCCCAGCTCTACCTCCTACCCCAGCAGCACAGGGAGACAGGGAATGAGGGCTGTGGTCAGTTCATCCCCCGTGGCTTCTCCCTCTGCTTAGGGACAGGAGTGGTTCCCCTGCTGCACCCTGGGGTCCCTCCCACAGGAGAGTTCTCCAGAAACTTCTTCACGGTGAGTCCATCCCACGGGCAGCAGCCCCCTCACACTGCTGCAGCCCCGGGGGTCACTCTGCAGCGGGGTCAGTCCTGCACGGACTGTCCTCTGTCCTCGGGGCTCCCGCAGGGTCACAGCACTCTCCAGGCATCCCCCTGCTCTGGCAGGGGCTCCTCCAGGGGCTGCAGGAGGATCTCTGCATCCCCAGGAATGTCCAGGGGCTGCAGGGGGATCTCTGCATGCCCAGGAATGTCCAGGGGCTGCAGGGGGATCTCTGCATCCCCATGGATCTCCAGGGGCTGCAGGGGCACAGCTGCCTCACCATGGTCTTCACCACAGCCTGCAGAGGAATCCCAGCTCCTGTTCCTCCTCTCCCCTGCCCTTGGTGTCTGCAGAGCTGTTCCTCTCACAAGTTCTCACCCCATGCTTCTCTGGCTCTCTGGCTGCAATTCCAACTGTGCAACAACTTTTTGTTTTGATTTCTTCTTAAATCTGTTATCCCAGGGGGCATTACCACCATTTCTAACTGGCCCAGGCTTGGCCAGCAGCACATCCATCTTTGGACCTAGCAAGGATTGGCTCTGCTGGACATGGAGGAAGCTTCTGGAGCCTCTCACAGAAGCCACCCCTGTAGCCCCCCAGCTACCAAAACCAGGACATGCAAACCCAATACATTTGCCCTTCAGATCTCTTTAAATTACAGAGGTTTCAGCACCCCCTCGGTGTAGCTGGACCTGTTTGGACTCCAGCACAGAGAAGGCAGCACCTGCTGCAGGTGGGCAGTGCCACGTGGAGTGGTGTCACTTCAGTGCCTCAAGCCTAACAAGCATTTGGGGTCCTGGAGCCCTCAGTGCCATCAGACCTGTGCTTGCCCTGCCAGCTCCAAGGCAGTGGGGCTGTTGTTTGTTTTGGGGTTTTTTTTTGAATCCCGTTCTTATCCCCTCTCCCGTTTTCCTTTTTTCCCTTTGTAGAAGGAATGTAAGACTGAGGCAGAGACAAGGAAACACCTTGTTCAAAGTGTCACTGCTGCTTGTGCTGAGCTGCTGTGCCAAAGGCAAATCCAGGGTGAGGAGCTGCCTGGAATAGTTCCCTGTCTAATGGAAAGCAGAGGGATGTGTGAGCTGGACTCCTGATGGGAAGGAGGAGATTACAAGGTGAGCAGAGCACCGTGAAGGTGCTTCTGAGCCTCTCTCACAATATTTGGATGTTTTCTGTGCAGCTGCCCAAAACAAATGATTGCCTCCCCCGAATGCGAGCTGCCTTATTCCTGGTGGAGGGAATTTCCACGCTAAACCACGTGGGACGTGGAAGGTCGGAGCATCCCAGCACTCGCCCTGGAGTGGAGAGGTGGGTGAAGGTCACCACAAAATCCACAGGAGTTCCTTTGCCTCGGCGTGGGAATCGATGTTGTGCAAGGAGCCAGATCCCTGCTTGTAAATCAGCTCAGCCTGTAATATCTGTCAAGTGTTTGGGGACACCTGGCTATCCATGCTGGATAAATGTCAGCTGTTATTACAGTTTCTTGCTCGGGTTATTGATTTCTCCCCTGCTGTTCTCCCTGGGATGGAGCGATTTGAGGGGTTTTGGTGGATCAGCTCTTCCTCCTTCAGCTCATCTTGCAAACTTTGAACCCTGAAGTGCAGGGCTGTTATCAGGCCTCATAATGCCCATCCCTGGAAGTGTCCAAGGCCAGGTT
>VXAZ01002122.1:276915-289016 GCA_013399875.1 Gymnorhina tibicen | reverse complement strand
ATGTCCAGGGGCTGCAGGGGGATCTCTGCATCCCCAGGGATGTCCAGGGGCTGCAGGGGGATCTCTGCATCCCCAGGAATGTCCAGGGGCTGCAGGGGGATCTCTGCATCCCCATGGATCTCCAGGGGCTGCAGGGGCACAGCTGCCTCACCATGGTCTTCACCACAGCCTGCAGAGGAATCCCAGCTCCTGTTCCTCCTCTCCCCTGCCCTTGGTGTCTGCAGAGCTGTTCCTCTCACAAGTTCTCACCCCATGCTTCTCTGGCTCTCTGGCTGCAATTCCAACTGTGCAACAACTTTTTGTTTTGATTTCTTCTTAAATCTGTTATCCCAGGGGGCATTACCACCATTTCTAACTGGCCCAGGCTTGGCCAGCAGCACATCCATCTTTGGACCTAGCAAGGATTGGCTCTGCTGGACATGGAGGAAGCTTCTGGAGCCTCTCACAGAAGCCACCCCTGTAGCCCCCCAGCTACCAAAACCAGGACATGCAAACCCAATACATTTGCCCTTCAGATCTCTTTAAATTACAGAGGTTTCAGCACCCCCTCGGTGTAGCTGGACCTGTTTGGACTCCAGCACAGAGAAGGCAGCGCCTGCTGCAGGTGGGCAGTGCCACGTGGAGTGGTGCCTCAAGTGCCTCAAGCCTAACAAGCATTTGGGGTCCTGGAGCCCTCAGTGCCATCAGACCTGTGCTTGCCCTGCCAGCT
The DNA here is from genome assembly GCA_013399875.1 of Gymnorhina tibicen. NCBI lineage: Eukaryota > Metazoa > Chordata > Aves > Passeriformes > Artamidae > Gymnorhina > Gymnorhina tibicen. Next base: position 288,307 of record VXAZ01002122.1, on the reverse strand, counting down.
CCAAGGCAGTGGGGCTGTTGTTTGTTTTGGGGTTTTTTTTTGAATCCCGTTCTTATCCCCTCTCCCGTTTTCCTTTTTTCCCTTTGTAGAAGGAATGTAAGACTGAGGCAGAGACAAGGAAACACCTTGTTCAAAGTGTCACTGCTGCTTGTGCTGAGCTGCTGTGCCAAAGGCAAATCCAGGGTGAGGAGCTGCCTGGAATAGTTCCCTGTCTAATGGAAAGCAGAGGGATGTGTGAGCTGGACTCCTGATGGGAAGGAGGAGATTACAAGGTGAGCAGAGCACCGTGAAGGTGCTTCTGAGCCTCTCTCACAATATTTGGATGTTTTCTGTGCAGCTGCCCAAAACAAATGATTGCCTCCCCCGAATGCGAGCTGCCTTATTCCTGGTGGAGGGAATTTCCACGCTAAACCACGTGGGACGTGGAAGGTCAGAGCATCCCAGCACTCGCCCTGGAGTGGAGAGGTGGGTGAAGGTCACCACAAAATCCACAGGAGTTCCTTTGCCTCGGCGTGGGAATCGATGTTGTGCAAGGAGCCAGATCCCTGCTTGTAAATCAGCTCAGCCTGTAATATCTGTCAAGTGTTTGGGGACACCTGGCTATCCATGCTGGATAAATGTCAGCTGTTATTACAGTTTCTTGCTCGGGTTATTGATTTCTCCCCTGCTGTTCTCCCTGGGATGGAGCGATTTGAGGGGTTTTGGTGGATCAGCTCTTCCTCCTTCAGCTCATCTTGCAAACTTTGAACCCTGAAGTGCAGGGCTGTTATCAGGCCTCGTAATGCCCATCCCTGGAAGTGTCCAAGGCCAGGTTGGACGGGGCTTGGAGCATCCTGGGATAGTGGAAGGTGTCCCTGCCCATGGCAGGGGTGGAACAGGATGGGATTTAAGTCCCCTCCCAACCCAAACCATTCCATGAGGATTCTGTGATAACCAACTCCAGCTTTCCCTGCTGTAGCTTTCCAGAGCCCAGGAGGTCAAGCGCTGGCCAGCCCCCAAGAGCATCCTCCCAGGGGCACAGAATCTCCCCTGTGACCCTCACAGTGATGTTCTGTGTTCTGCTTCTCCTCCAGTGCCCACATCCACACCCACTTACCGTTTATCCCAGGGATTCTGCTCTTGTTTGAATGGAAATATGTTCAGCTCTGTTATTTCAGCCTGAAGGACGAAGCTATCATTCTGTCTCCCAGCAAATGCACTGCCCTCACCTTTCGAAGCTCAGCCATGAAATGCAAACCTTTGACAGGATCTGATCCCCAGGAGTCCCTGCAGTGTTTTAGCTTTGCTGTAAAAGCTGCCTCTGTTAAAGGGGAAAAATATATTTATTATTCTCTCCTTCCAACTCCAGAAAGTCTTCCCTGCCCCCCTTTTCCCTCCTGCCATCATATCAAGAAACTTCCCTTGCTGCTGTAGGAAACCTTCAGCTTTTAAGGGCAGAAGGGCCCAGCTGTGATTATTTAGTCAGGATTTATGGAAAACACCGATGTGCAAGTCTTGGTTTTCCTAAATCAGCTGCACCAAAGGCAGAAGGACACTGGGTGTGCTGGGTGGAGATGGATGTGCCTCATTAGCAGGGCAGGTGTTGGAGAGACCCTGGCTCCTCTGAAGCCTTTCCTGACCTTCCCAAGTCACAGGGGTGCCTTCCAAGTGCCACCAGCCCAGAAAGTGCTCACTGTTCTCCTCCAGCCCTGCTAACAAAGCATTTTTCCCCTGGTCCATGCAAAGCATTTTTTGGGGTTACCTGTGGGCAGCTCTGGCTGGTGCTGAAGCGTCACTCCCCACAATGAGAACTCAGCTGCTGTAAATTGACTGTGTGGTCGTGGCAGGGGATGTTGTTGATTTATAGACTGAAGGTCTGGCGTGCTCATCTTTTTAATTAGCATCAGATCCTTGCCTGGGAGCCTCCTTGCATCAACATGTTGCTGTGCCAGGTGCTTTGGAAAGGCAGCAGAAGAGACTGCAGGTCCCCAAGAAGATGCAGTCTGGTGCAATTAAGAGGGGAGAGCTGCCTGTGTCACATCTGTTCACAGCTGCAGCTCTGAGAACTGCCCTGAATTTCACTCAGGTAAATCCTGGAACCAGCATTTCCAAACCCTGATCTGGCTGTGCTCAAGCTGCCTGATTTAAAGCCTTAAATTTAAAATTTAGCTCCAGCTGTGGGGGTGTCCTGGAGAGCCAGGCCAGCACCAGAATCAGAAGTAGTTCTGTGACTATTCAAGGTTCAGTCCTGGGCCCAGGGTTGATTTATTTACCAATGCCCTGCTGAAGGGGCAGGAGCCTCCTCAGCGAGTTCTCTGGTGGCACAAAAGTGGGAGGAGAACCCCAGGGTGCCGGAGAGGTGGGCACAGAGGAACTGTCTGGAATTCAGCAAAGGGAAAAGCAGATCCTGCAGCAGGGGAGAACAACCCCGGGCACCTGGACAGGCTGCGGGGAGAGCAGGACCTGTGGGTCCAGCGTGGTCCTTCCAACCCTGGTGTGATTCTGTCTCTTGGGCAGGACAGAGGGGTCAGTGTCAGAGACGGGAGCAGAAATAACATCTCCCAGCTCTCAGGTAGCAGCATCCCGGCAGCTGCATCTGCCCCCGAGCTGAGCTCCTGGCACAGCATCCCCAGGGCAGGAAGGACACGTAGGTCCTCTGTGCCTGGCAGGGAACTCGATCCAAACACGGGCAGGGCAGGAAAGGGGAGTCTCGTTCACCTGCATGTGACTGAGACACGCTTTATGGGTTTCCTTGCCTTTTCCCATTTCACTGGGAGCAGGGGGCAGCAAATCGGTGGATTTTTGTATCTTGTGCAAAAGCTGACATTGCTAAAATATCCCATTATCACAAGCTGCCATAAATGAGCTCTTCCAAGAGCCACAGCTGGACTCTGAGGGTGGAAGCAAAGCGATTACCGGAAGCCATGAGCTGCTCCTGGAAGAGCAGTGGGGAAGTCAATAACTTATTAGCACCAGTTTCTGGATTATCTGGTTTCCTGAAGAGACTCCGTCCCCCACTGCTCGACTAAACGGGGTTTTTGTTATGCAAAGCCACGGACTGTCGGCCCCTGTTCCCTCCCTGCAAAGAGCCGGTGTTTAACAGAGTGAGAACAGGGCTGAGAAATGCCACAGGCAGCGGAGTCACAGCTCGGGGTTTGTTCAAAATTCGCCTCTGTTCGCCCTCTCGGTGAGAAATGGTCGGAGAAAGTAAAACATCTCCGAAAAAAAAAAAAAAGACCCCAGGCAGGCAGAGCTGATCCGTGTGTTTTCAGAGCATGAGGAGAAAGGTTCTGATGGGGAGGGATGAGGAATTTGTCATCCTTTTGTGGGGAGAAGTCCCTGCAGTTCTTCACCTTGGGGTGGTAACCAGGCGAGCAAGGAAGAAATGCTATTTGACCACTGAGACTTGAGGGACAAGAGGTTCTGGCCCAACCTTTCCAGAACCTTCTAAACACTTCTAAGCCTTCTAAACATTCTAACACTTCTTCTAAAATATCTGTAGATATTTTGGCCACTCTGGGAAACTCTTGGAAGCTGTTCAATGGTCGTAGACGAAGTAAGAGGAGCTTGGTGCTTGGAACAAGTTTCACAAGGGGAATTCTCCTTTTGCTTTCGTCCTCCTTCACACGCACTAAATTAATTTACTTATTTGATGGGCCATAATCTCTCTGTCACCACTAAAGCAGGATGTACACAGCTTTACAGAGATGTATTTCCTGCACCATTAAACCACTCTTCCTGCGACAGAGCCTGTGAATAAGTTCCAAGAGGTAACCTCAGATGGTTTAGGGCACGGCTTTCTAATAAATATATATGGATATCTGCCCTTGGAAACTCTTTGGAATGCAGCAGATTGAAAAGGAGGGCAGTAGGTTGGGGAGGAAAAGGCTGTTAACAAATTGGTTTGAACGTTCAGCACCTCTGCTGCTGTTCCTCTGCTCTGAGTACACATGGCAGGGTAATTTATGTCCTGGAATTACAATCCATATGAATTAGCCTGGCACAAATAGATCATTTCCTAATAATAATGACAAGATGCTTCAAGGAATGATGATGAGAACAGCACTTTCTTATATGTTCTGCTTTACTGCTGAGTAATTATCCAATCATTTCCTTGTAGGGATATAAAAGGGGTTTTATTTCCCCCCTATAATGCAACAAGTGCTCTTTGGAGGCTGTGGTGGGAAACAAAGCCCAGAAATAACAATAATAGGTCCATTTCTGTGCTGACACCAATGTGCACCCCAGGGAGAGTGCCCTACCCAAGTCAGGCTTCAAGGGAATGTCCAAGTGGGGAAATCCACGGTGTGGTTTGGGGTAAATTCCTTCTCTTTCACTTCAGGAGTGAGAAACTTTGTGTTTATTGCAAGATGTGATCCCAGGATGGTTTGGGTTGGAAGGGACCTTAAGGATCATCTCCTTCCAGCCCCTGCCATCCTCTTGTGGGCTCCCTTCAGGCACTGGAAGGCCAAAATTAGGACACCCCAAAGCTTCTCTCTCCCAGACTGAACAATCCCAGTTCCCTCAGCCTTTTGATTTGCAACCAAAATTCTGTCTCTGAGCTGCTTGTGCTTTGTACAGCACCAGGCCCAGTGATTCAGGGAAAGATTGGGCTTCCAGGTGGCTCTACAATATTGATTGTTGAGTTGCTAATTGGTGGGGAGAAGCCTGGGCCAGGTTTTTCTCTCTGTTCTCCCTCCCTGGCTCACCTGTTGAGCTCCAGGTGCTCCGTGACCGGAGCTGCCTCTCCCTCTCCCACCCCTGGGGAGGACCTTGCATAATTCCCTTTGACTGCCTGGTGTTACCATAGTAATAAGTCATGATTAAAAAACCTTCTCTGAGTTGTGTTTAATCATGAGGAGTCCTGGCAGGGCTGATGATCAGAGGGGTCTGGTGAGCACACCAGTGCTCGGATCCTTTTCTCTGCTCACAGCACGGGAGGTGCCAAAATCCAGCCAGAAACCCCGGAGGAGCCGTCGCTCTGTGCTGCCCCAGCCCTGCCATTCCCACTGTTTGCTTTGCTTCCTTTTGGGGTGTTATCAGCATTTTTAAAGTCCTTCAGAGGTGGTTGGTGGGAGGGACCACGGCTCTTCCATCTGCAAATACCCCTTGTCCCAGGGATGTGACTCACTGCAGTGCCTGTGGAAGCAGGAGCTGTGTGTCGTTAATGCTGGTCCTTAAACACTTCCCAGTATTGCAGCCATCAGAGATAAACTGCAATATGATTTCCCCCAAAACCCGGGTTTTTGCTTAGTGGCTGTTACAAAAACATTTTCAGCAGCTTTTTTACCCCATTCCTCCTTCTTTGCAGCTGTCATTTGACCGCGAGACAACGTCTCCTGTGCTGCCACCAATTTATTGCCTCCCCAAGGTGCCATAAGCCCCTCCAAGCCCTGCCCGGGGTGGAGGACACGACCCCCACGTGCACGAGGGGCTGCGAGGGGAAGCAGGAGAGCAGCTCCCAGAGGTTTTCCATCACTTGTTTAACCTGGTGGCCCTTGAGCAGCAGTGGAGTGAGAAATGGCTTCTCCTGGGGCTCTGCCCTTGTGGATAATTACCTGGAGGTTGCTGTCGAGTGCAGGAAGGGAGGAAGGGGAGGCTCCTGCATGTCAGAAGCTGCTGAGGTGGCCGTTGTCACCGTGCTGGGGGCCACAGCCCTGAAATCATGTCCCAATAACCTGTGGACACCACTGCTGAAACCTCCTAAATAAGCAGAACGAGTCGGCTCTGTCCTTAGCCGGGCAAAGCTCCCCTTTATTTTTAGTGTTTGTGGTTTCTCTGCAGAGGTTGTTGCTGTCCTTGGCTCTGTGTCCTGTGTTCACAGCCCTCAGTGCACTGCCCCTGCTGAGAAGCCAAAAAAAAAACAAAAGGGAAAACCAGGGAAAACAGCACCGGAGGCACAACGGGGTTTTTCTGAAGGTGTGCAGAAGGTGTAGGGCAGAACTGGGAACTTCAGGATGAGGACTTGGGGTGTGAGGTGATAATGATGATGTGATTTTAAGGGATGTGAGGTTCTTCAGGCAGTAATTAATCCCCGTTTAGCCCCCTCACCGCTGCTCTTGCTCAGGACTGGCTCGAGGAATTCCATTTCTCGGTAGCAGTTTCGCAGGGTTTGTTCCATCCCAAGCACTGGTGAGGAAAATCCTGTTGGAGAGGCGCTGATGGACCAACACATTTCATTTCCCTTGATTCCATGAAAGAAAAAAAGCCCTGCTGAAAGGCCCTGGGCAACTTTGTGTGATTGAAACATAAAATCCATCACAATAAAAAGCAGCCAACGTATCCAGGAACGTGCATTAACTGAAGCAAGCACTCTGAAGCCTTTCAGTGACACCAAATTAATAACACTAAACCCCAGTGCTGGGTGATGAGCTGCCTTCATTGTGAGCCTGAGTACATTTCCACATTTACAACCTCGCCGTGAATTGTGCTGTGTGGGCTCCTAATTGAGATTTGAACTGCTAGATAACTATTAGCATGCAAATCAGAAATAGTGGGAATAATAATAATAATACAAATGTTCTTAACCTACTCAACTGCGGGAACAATACTGCAGACAGAGAAGGATGATCCTGCCAGTGAGGTGGCTTCTGGACGTGAAGATTAGAGAACAAAAATACACTTGGCCTGCTTGGGTGCTTGTTACTTCATTATATGTTATTGTATGTATATAATATATATATAAATAATGTGGTTTTTAAGCTACGTGAGCTGCTCTTGTTGCTGCACCCCACTGATAATCTGTGCAAATGCCACAGCACAAGTGTGGAAGGAAAGGATTTTGAATCCTCAGACTGATTAACCCTCCCTGTGCCGCCAGAAAGGTTTGGTTTTAGTGGCACTGCTGCAACGCTGGGATTCTCTGCACCCTTTTTTTATTTCTGTGATATTATTTACTGTTGTAATTAGAAAATAAAAGGTCACTCCAGCTAATAATTTGTTTCATGATGTATCAAAGCTTCTAATACAGCCAGGATGAATTATGTTTGTCCAGTAGCCGTGAATTATTGGTGAAATATTTCAGTATGACTTGCTGGTCTGAGTGTCAGGGCCAGGCCTTCTGTTTGCTTCTACTTTCTTCTGTTTGCTTCTATTTCTATTTCCTTGTATTTCCTTCTGTTTGCTCCCAGTTTTTTCTGTTTGCTTCTGTTTCTTTCTGTTTGCTTCTGTGTCTTTCTATTTCCTTCTGTGTCCTTTTATTTCCTTCTATTTCCTTCTGTTTCCCCCTCTCAATTTCCTCCACTGGCTGAGGGAAAACTGGGTCTTTCCAAACCTCCCTTTCAGTGTCGAATTCCCCCAAAACTCCCTGCTCCTCATCCCCAGGAGGGACAGAGGGAAATGGGAAGGGGCTGCCCGGGCAGGTTTGGAGTCCCCATCCCTGGAGGCGCCCGAGGAAGGCCTGGATGTGCCACTCACATCTGGGCTGGTGACAAGGTGGGGAGTGGTCACAGCTTGGATTTGATGACCTTGGAGGGCTTTTCCAGCCTCAGTGATCCTGTGAAATGAAGTCAGAGCTGCTCCACGTTCAAAGTTCAGGGGTTGGCAATTTTAAGAAGCCATCGTGTTTATCTGCTGCTGTAAATGGGGCTGCCAGACTGCGCTGGCTCCAGCCAGGATCTCCCCCTCTCCCTCACACCATTATCCTGCCTTTTAATGACGTGTCCATTCCTGTGCTCCCCTTCAGCCAGGGAGCAGGATTATCATTCTTATTTTATTACCGATGACAGCATGAGATTTTTCAAGCCCCTGCAAACACTGTTTGGCCGATCACTTTGTAAGTGATTGGGTTATGGTGAATTATGGAGTTCTTTCTTTCTGCTCCCAGCAGATAAAAATACATTTCCTCAGAGCTAATCTCTGTGTAAAACCCAAATCCTGTCTCCATCTGTAACGTGTGATGTGATTTGAGCAGGGGCTGACAGAGAAGAGCCTTAATGAGAGGAGCCATCACGAACGCCAGGTTTCGGGGCTGGTTCTTCTCCCTCTGAGGGCCCGAGAGAAAACAGTCGGAGATTTGATGGGCCCGGTTACAGAGGCTTTGACAGAGGAGCTGAATTCCTGGAGTCACTTGTGGAATGTTGGTTTGTCAACATCAATAGCAGCAGCTCCAGCAGAGTGACAGCCCAGCCCGGGGATTCCACTGCAGGCACGTCCTTGGCCATAATCCCTTCGCTCAGGGCTGAGGTGCAATTACACATAATTATGTGCGAGGGTATCAACCCCCCCTGCAGAGCTGTGCTGCTTAATGCCAGCGCGCTGTGAATTTCTCAGACACCTCTGCAATCACCTCTTGCTTTGTTTTCTTATCATCAGGATTTAATACGAGGACTGGCAAGTGAGAAACTCACCCTCTCCTCTCCCCCTTATTTGTTGTCACGCTTGAATTAAAGTGGGGGGTTTTAAAAATAAATAAAAATTTAAATTGCATTTTATTTTCTTACCAGCTGCTAACTCTCCGAGACAGATTGGGAGATCAATTATCACAGCGGTGAATAAATCTAATTTTTCAATATAATTTACGGTAATTCCATATCCTCTGCCCGAGAAGCAAATAGTGCTGGCTGGTTTCCAAAGCAGGGCTTGGAAAGAACAACAGAAGAATCCTCAATAGCCAGAACTCCTGGTCTGCCAGTGGTGCCAAAGGTGGGGAGTGCAGGATTTGTGTGCTCTGAGGAAATTCCTCTGGAAAATTCTGGAATTGGCTTTGGGGAGGAAGAGAGCCACGACAGAATTCTGAATATTTCTCCTGGTTTTGTGGAGGATTCTGGCTTTTGGGCTGTGAGGACTCTCTGGTGGACTGTGGGATTCATCCCTGGGTCTGTCACCTCTTAAATGTCCAAAATAAGGAAGCTGCTGTGTCCACTCCTCTGGGTCAGGTGGGTTCAGGGCTTTAGCACAGCACCTCCCCTCTGGAACGTGGGAATTGCACAAGGAAGGTTGGCTCCAGGTGTTAGCAGTGGTCAGGAGGCAGGATGGCAAATCCAGCTGATAATCACATCCCAGGATGGTGAATCCAGCTGATAATCGCATTCCAGGATGGCAAATGTGGTTGATAATGACATCCCAGGATGGTAAATCCAGCTGATAATCACATCCCAGGATGGCAAATCTTCCCTGAGTCCCACCTCAGTCACTGCTCCCCGTGGATGTCACTCAGTACCTGTGTGGAGTCACCTGAACCACTGGAGCCTGGAAAGCTCCCATCCCTGTGCCTCTACAACTGGTGTCCATGTGGGAATCCGTGGGGAAAACTCAATATTCCCTGTTCTAATTCCATTTCCCCGGAGTGGCTCCATGGCTGAGTCAGGAAGGCCGACACTGTCAGCAGTTCCTGGGCACTGATGTCACTTCTGGAAAAGTCTGGTGTTCAGGTGACTTCCAGGGGGCTTAAATAATTCAAATGAACGTCTTGCACACGGTGGACAGAGCGGGGGAAACAAGAAGAGGCTGCAAAACTCGTTGTGTTCACGTAAAAACTCGCTTTAAATCTACCAGGAGTAGAAATAATGGAATTAATTGGCAGGAATTTAGAAATCCTTCCTTGTGGAAGCTCCAGGACACACAGATTGGGAACTGAGGATCTCTGGGTGTCACCAAGGGCGCTGCACATGGCCTGAGATGCAAACAAGCAGGGAAAGGATTTTCCACGTTATTTATGGCTCGTCCTCACCCAGTGACAGCACATTACTGCACGCTGCATCAAAGATTCATCCCCAAGCTGGTCAGATTGATTCCTCCCCTTTCCATTAATGCACAAACAAAGAAATTATTGTCATTTCTCAGCGCAAAGTGGCCCCGGAATCCAGAGCTATTGAAGCTGCAGCACAAACACTTGCAGCTCTCGGAGAACACAACAGCCTGGAGGAGGTCACCTGCCAGGGCACGGATTTTTTCTTTTACCTTGTTCACTCAATAACTGCAATTTCTGCCTTTTCCCCCCTGATGTTTGTACATTCCCCATTGCCCTTTGCAGCGTGTGTGATTTTCCACATTAGGACTGAGCCCTCTGTTCTCCAAATGACAAGTTCCACTCGAGTAAAAGCCACACCCTGTATTTTGGGGCAATTTGGGGGAGGTGCTGTTTCATTCCTGAGCTGGGTGGAAGGAGCAGCACCTCTGACTCCTTCTGCAGAGGCACAAAGTGCTTTTGACCACACAGGGGTTGCACAATGGGATGCAGAGCAGCAGATACAGAACAATACCCCAGCAGCCAAAATTCAGCGATGGATGCAGGGGTTGGGGAGTTACCTTTGAATGAGAGTTTGTACGTGCTGGGATTGAGGCGGTTTTGTTGAGCACGGGGCTCTGTGGAATTCTGGGCAGTTGCATTGCTGGCAAAATGGAGCAAAGCCACCGATTTTGTCTGTTTAGTTTGCAGAGTGCTTGGACAGAGCCTGTNACTCAATAACTGCAATTTCTGCCTTTTCCCCCCTGATGTTTGTACATTCCCCATTGCCCTTTGCAGCGTGTGTGATTTTCCACATTAGGACTGAGCCCTCTGTTCTCCAAATGACAAGTTCCACTCGAGTAAAAGCCACACCCTGTATTTTGGGGCAATTTGGGGGAGGTGCTGTTTCATTCCTGAGCTGGGTGGAAGGAGCAGCACCTCTGACTCCTTCTGCAGAGGCACAAAGTGCTTTTGACCACACAGGGGTTGCACAATGGGATGCAGAGCAGCAGATACAGAACAATACCCCAGCAGCCAAAATTCAGCGATGGATGCAGGGGTTGGGGAGTTACCTTTGAATGAGAGTTTGTACGTGCTGGGATTGAGGCGGTTTTGTTGAGCACGGGGCTCTGTGGAATTCTGGGCAGTTGCATTGCTGGCAAAATGGAGCAAAGCCACCGATTTTGTCTGTTTAGTTGCAGAGTGCTTGGACAGAGCCTGTTGTGTGTCTGCAGGACGCAGTGAGGTCCTGGAGCTGTGTTCTTTTGGAATTGCTCTGTAATGGATATCAGTGGTCCCTGAACTGGCCAAAAGGCCCGGGAGAGTTTTGCTCCGACGTTCAGAGTGGGAGTTGCGTTTATGCAACTCTGAAGCCTACAGAAGTCATCATGGAATAATTATCCTTAAGGGACCTTAAAGCCCATCCAGTCCCACCCTTCCACTTCCCTAGTGGGAGGGACTCCTTCCACTATCCCAGGCTGCTCCAAGCCCTGTCCAGCCTGGCCTTGGACACTTCCAGCCCCTCATTCCCTCATCCCTTCTCAGCAGGGCCACTCTGGATCTGTCTGGATGTTCAGAACATGAACACGTTCAGACATGAACACGAGCAGCTCATATTTCTTGGTGTGAGCAAAGGCAGGAGCTGCCCACCCTGCTGGGGCACACCCAGGGATCTGCACACTCCGTATCCCACTGCCAGGCATCTGCACACTCCGTATCCCACACCCAGGGATCCGGATAGTCCGT